>JACEEZ010021560.1:87456-94956 GCA_016584305.1 Chionoecetes opilio
AAGAAGTACAGGTGTGAGACAATAGGATGAAGAAATATATACAAGTGTGGGATAAGAGAAGAAAAACATACACAGGCGAGGAACAAGGGGGGAAAAAAACCACACGAGAAGAAAAGGAAAAGTATGTTGGTAAGGAGCAAAAAGAAAGAAAGATGATGTAATAGAGATATGAGATAATGCGAAAGAGGAAGAAATAGGAGTATGGGGGAAATAGAAAGAGAGAGTAAGGAGAGAGAGAGAGAGAGAGAGAGAGAGAGAAGAAGAGGAGAGAGAGAGAGGAGAGAGAGAGAGAGAGGAGAGAGAAGAAGAGAGAGAGAGAGAGAGAGAGAGAGAGAGAGAGGAGAGAGAGAGAGAGAGAGAGAGAGAGAGAGAGACATGTGGATCTGGAGTAAACAAGAAAGAAAGTAAGAGTAAGAAAGTAATGTGTGTGAAAAAGAGAAGAAAAACAAAGGTATAAAGAGGTTGGGAATTTTTTTTTCGAGCCCAGGTGTTGACCCTCTCCTCCCAAGGGTGCTCTAAACTTTTCGTCCTTACTCTTTTAATACCGTGTTTTGGTGTGTGTGTGTGTGTGTGTGTGTGTGTGTGTGTGTGTGTGTGTGTGTGTGTTGGCGCCACTAGGTGTTGCCATCTGCTGCTGCTGGCAAAATTATTAGCCATTTAAGTACTACTCTCACTATCCCCGCAGCTGACCATCCTGTACAGCGATAATGATACACACACACACACTCTCTCTCTCTCTCTCTCTCTCCTCTCTCTCTCTCTCTCTCTCTCTCTCTCTCTCTCTCTCTCTCAATCTTCGTAACGGATATTTTTCAAAAGAACGAATATTGATGACATGACGTCATTTTTTTTACGAATATTAAGTTGTGAGAATTTCAGTAATGCTAAGTCTGTAAAAATAAATCACGAAAATATAAACTTGCTTGTCACATGGAGCCAAATAAATAAGTTATTGCTCACATGAAGCCTAACTTAGTTATTATTACTCACATAAAGCCTTTTAAGGTATTGTTCACATGCAGCCTATTTATGATAAATATTATAATCAGACGTGAATTTTTACACTAAATAACTAACCACTTTTTAACAGCAAATTAGAGAATGAATGAAACTAAAGATGTCAATAAAATCAAATGAAGTGAATTAAATTAAATATATCACTGACATAAAAAAAATATAAAAAGCTGATGTGGTATTTGAGTGTGGAAAAGATGGAAATATAATCCGCTAAACATGTTAATGTATGACCTGACCTGTGTGTTGGTTGCAGTGATGGCGGCAGGTGACCTGATGACCTTGGTGGTGATGGTGATGGCAGCACTGATGGCCGTCATCACCACCACGCAGGGAGGCGGCTTGGGCGGCCAGACGGGGGGCTCCGCGGGGGGGTTTGTCAGCGGCGGAGGCAGTGGTGGTGGTGGTGGCGGCTCCCACAGTGGCGGTGGTGGTGGCGGCTCCCACAGTGGCGGCGGTGGTGGTGGTAACGCTCTTGACTTCGGCCAGTCGTCAGGGCAGGACTTCGGCTTCTCCCACGTGAGTCCACACAAACACAGGCCTTCACGTTGCCTTTGAGTCACCACAACACGCAAGGAAGGCACACAGGTCACCACAAACAATGAATAGTAACAATAATAACACGCGGCGGCACGTAGTACCCTCACTTGCCTCCAAGCACACACGTGACTGCGGCGTTTAGGACAATCTTCACTTATGAAAACTGCTTCCGATAAAGCTCTTGTCTTATGTTATAGTGATTTATACTTCCTTAAAGCGTAAAGTTATGTTCTAGATATCAATTTAAAGTAATGGTTTTACGGCAGAGTCTTTGCTTTCAAAACAAACCTCAAATTGAGATGAGATCATGAGATGTAAACAAAAGCAGACGGAAACCTCCCACACCAAGACCAAGACCATCCCCGCCCTAACTCGCTCATAAACTATCATCCTTCTCTCTCTTTTACCTTCATAGGATAAGTATTTAATAACTCATCTTGCTATTCCCTAGAAATCCGTGACAAGCCTCATCCAGATATAACGTAATAAAATATTTACCCTATATCACAAAAGATTATAAAGGAAGTTTTACACTGGTCCATAATAGGCTGCTCGAATAGAATGCCGTGATATAACGATATAAATTATGTCCACCGCACCTGTTTCCTGACCAAAATTGACATAATTTATGATTTTATCTCAGTGACTGAAACCCGTCCACTATTAATTACCTACGAGATAATTACACGACAGTAAGACATGTGTATATCCAAAGACTACTCTATACTGGACTTGCTACTCGTGCCCCGCGCCAACCCGCCCATGACCAGTGGAGGCCAGTTTTGCGATTCCTGCCATTTTAGAACATCACCCCTATTTCCCTTCCTAAGGTTTATCAGTATATATGATATACCGTTATCTTCGTAACTGTTTGTTCTATAATATTATCAAATAACAAACAGTAAAATACACTAAAGAAATGCCATTATGAGAGAGTGAAGAAATATGCATGACCTCAATATATACTTAAACTCTTCGCCATTTAATATTTTGCGAGAAAACATTTTAGATGCTAGCGATAGAAAGAAGTGGATTTTCATTAGCTTTCCATTGCTATATTTCGTTTTCTGATAAATGAATCATAACCATGCATAAATTGGCGTTAACTAAAAAAATAACATCATCTATCGGGATAATTACCCGATGGATGATGTTATTTATTTAGTTAACGCTAATTTATGCATGGTTCTAATTAATTTATCAGAAAATGAAATATAGCGATGGAAAGCTAATTAAATTCCGCTTCTATTGATATGTTGCATGTAAAAAGTCTTCACGCAAAATATCCAATTGCGATGAGTTTAAGTGAATATAAGTTCATGCATATTTCTTCAGTCTCTCATAATGGAATTTCTTTAGTGTATTTTACAGTTTTTTATTTGATAATATTATAGAACAAACATTCACGAAGATAACAGTGTATCATTTATACTGATATGCCATAGTCTACTGTATTCATGGAACACTTTTTTACTTGCCGATACGATTGATGATGTTATTTTTTTAGTTAACGCTAATTTAGGCATGGTGGTAATTCATTTATCAGAAAACGAAATATATCAATGGAAAGCTAATGAAAATCCGCTTCTTTCTATCGCTAGCATCTAAAATGTTTTCTCGCAAAATATTAAATGGCGATGAGTTCAAGTGAATTTCTAGTTCATGCATATTTCTTAACTCTCTCATAATGGCATTTCTTTATTGCATGTTACAGTTTTTTATTTGACAATATTATAGAACAAACATTCACGAAGATAACGGTATATCATATATACTGATAAACCATAGGAAGGGAAAAGGGAGTGATGTTCGAAAATGGCAGGAATCGCAAAACTGGCCTCCACTGGAAATAGCCCAAAATGAGTAGCAAGTCCAGTATAGAGTAGTCTTTGGTATATCACGTAACTATAATTAAGCACTTCCATATCTATGTGAGCCGCAGAAATAACTCAAAAACACATTCATCCTATCCCCACATCCCTCAGTAATAGCTTATATTGTTAACTAGCCGCAAAGCCGCCCCCCGGGCGGACTTTTTGGCTAGCTCCTGCGGAGGGCTATTGGTGGGCCTTCGGCCCACCAAACACAGACTCTCCAGACAGCCCCTTCTAACTTTCCTGAAATCATGGATGTAGAAATGTATGTATTAACGCAAATCCATTCACATCACCCCCAACCCATTCACTCACCCATTACCCATCACCCCCCACCCATTCACTCACCCATTACCCATCACCCCCCACCCATTCACTCACCCATTACCCATCACCACACACCCATTCACTCACCCATTACCCATCACCCCCCACCTATTCCTCACCCATCACCCATCACCCCAACCCATCACCCCCCACCATTCACTCACCCATCACCCCACACCCATTACCCATCACCCCACCCATTCACTCACCCATTACCCATCACCCTACATCAAGGTTTCCACAATTCTCGCAACCCACTTTTTTTTCCACAAGTCTCGCTAATAGGCTACTAAAAAAAAAAAAGTGATTGGATCATCCTATACGTGGGCTTAAAACCTTCCCCTGGTCAACCTGGTTCCAAAACTGTGCCATATGATGGGATTCCGCCACGGGGAGCGGCACCTATCGCGGACACACAGACAGACACACTTTTGCTTATATTATTATAGATGTAATTATTTCTGACCATAAACATAACATTATTCTCCCATATCTACTCAGGTTATAAACTAATCGTGTTGTATTCCTCTACTACAGGTACAGAACAACAGAGTCAACAGAGTCAGTCCTCCGATAATACCTTTTCCAGGAGGAGGAGGCAATGGAGGAGGGTACGGAGGAGGAGGAACTGGAGGAGGAGGTGGAGGAAATGGAGGAGGGTCAGGAGGAGGAAATGGAGGAGGGTCAGGAGGAGGAAATGGAGGAGGGTCAGGAGGAGGAAATGGAGGAGGGTATGGAGGGGGAAGAGGAGGAGGAGGAGGATCAGGAGGTGGTTTTGGAGGAGGAGGAGGAGGAGGAAGTCATTTGGGAGGAGGGTCAGGAGGAGGTTCAGGTGGATTTGGAGGAGGAGGAGGAGGAGGGAGTCACTTAGGAGGTGGATCAGGAGGCTTCGGTGGAGGAGGAGGTAGTGGAGGTAGTGGTAGTGGAGGAGGAACAATAGGAGGACTATATGGAACCCCAACTACTGGAGGAGGAGGAGGAGGAGGAGGTGCCTGCAGACCTAACGTGAAAGTATCTGTAGTGACGGCCACGCAATTCATCCCCACCACCCTCGTTAGTACAAGGACCCGTGCAATCCCTACCACAATGTTTAGGGATATCACCTTCACCCGCATCATCCCTACTACAGTTGTACAGAGGGATGTGATTACCTCCTTCCAACCCCCCGTCGTGCAAACCCGGACGCAGGTATGTTCAGAGGTTGATTAAAGGATAGGGGCGTGAGGTTAAAGGTTAAGTACTTATTAGACAAAGATAGGGCGTAAAAGGAGTGTTTAGAGATACATAGTAAAGGAGAGACAGTAAAGATGTGTAAATGTTAATAAAATCAGAGGATAAGAGGAGTTCAAGGTAAAAAAAAGAATAGGCACGTGAGGTTAAAAAGGTTATTGGACATAGGTAGAATTAGAGATAGAGTATAAGAGGAGTGTATGGAGATAAATAGTAAAAGATATAGAGTAGAAATGTGTAAATGGTAATAAAGTAAGATGATAGGAGGAGTTCAAGATAAAGGCAATGATGTAAGAGCAATAGAGAAGTAATGCAAGTACGAGACAATAAGGAAAGAGGTTGAAGAAAGAGAAGGAAGAGATAAAACTGGTGTGAATGAAGAAATTTTGAGGGATATCGAAAAAAAACATAGAACACATACACACACATACCTTTTACCTTTCTCTTTTCCTATTTCCTTCCGCTTAGTTGAATAAAGGGAAGAAAGAGATAAATTGGTGTGAACGAAGAAATTAAATTATAAGGGATATCGGTAAAAAGAAAATAGAGCACTTACACACATATAACCTTACCCTTCTCCTCGCCTATTTCCTTTCGCTTACCTTCTCCACAGATCAATAGACTTTTAATAGATGGTCAGTTAATCTTGCCTTTTCTCCTCTTTCTCCCCTTTCCTCCCTGCCCCTAAATGAACTGACGCAGCTGCTGACGGAGACCAAGTACGTCACACGCGCCCAGATCTTGACGGACACGCAGATCCTGACGCAGACGGAGTTCCAGAGGGTGACCGAAACGTCCTTCACCACCAGGTTCCAGCTATCCACCACGACCCTTGTACAGGTGGTAACAAGGACGGAACAGAATAACCAGGTGAGTGATGAAGGAGAGGGTGAAAATAAAAGCTTATGATAAATTTGCAAAGTATGATAAAGCGTGTAGTAAACTTAATGGATAAGGAAAATAATAAAAAACTGAAACATATAAATAAACGGATTATATTAACGTCATTTCACTATAGGGTGGACAGAGAGGAGAGAGAGAGAGAAAGAGAGAGAGAGAGAGAGAGAGAGAGAGAGAGAGAGAGAGAGAGAGAGAGAGAGAGAGAGAGAGAGGAGAGAGAGAGAGAGAGAGAGAAGAGTAAAGAGAGAGAAGATGATCGACGAGTAGTGAAGAGAAAGTGATTAGAGAATGCCGAGAGAAGATGACGAGTCAGAGATCGCAGCCAATGTGAACGAGAATCTCAGTAGACAGCATCGATGTACGAGAGGAGAGAGCATGAGAAAACAAAAGTGTAAAGTTTTATATGCCTTTTTTAATATCCTGTAGTAAAAATATGATTCCCTCTCTCTTCGAAATACCTGTTCTAGACCTCCTTTCCTATGCTCTTTTCTCTCCTTTTCCATCCTACTTTCTCTCCATTTCATCCTTGCCACTCCCTTTTCCCCCTCTCTCTCCCTCTCCTACCTCTTCCTTCCATCTATTCCCTCCTTATTACGTCCCTCTCTCTCTCTCTCTCTCTCTCTCTCTCTCTCTCTCTCTCTCTCTCTTCTCTCTCTCTCTCTTCTCTTCTCTCTCTCTCTCTCTCTCTCTCTCTCTCTCTCTCTCTCTCTCTCTCTCTCTCTCTCCTCTCTCTCTCTCTCTCTCTCTCTCTCTCTCTCTCTCTCTCTCATGTCTTTCCTCCTCATTCCTAACCATACTTTCCCCTCCTTTTACCACCTCTTTCTACCCATTACCTCTTTATCACCCTCTTCAATATCCTTTCCCCTCTATTCGTACCTACATCCTTCCTTCCCTTCACATCCAATCCTTCAATCCTTGCCCATTTCCTACCCTCCCTTACACTTTCCTTACTATCATACTTCCTTTTATCATCCTTATCCTCATCCTACAAGTTACAAGTACTAGTTTATTGAGAGAGGAGGGGGGACAAGTATACAAAAGATACAGAAAACACAGAAAGACAGATACAAGAATAAAAAAGTACGTCCCTCCCTCTCCCTTAACAGATACAGACGCAGTTCCAGACCGTGTTTAGGACGCGTACCGATACCCAGCAGGTGACGCGTACTGAATACCAGCCCAGGTACTTCACGCAAACACTTACGTCACACTTCCCCGTCACCGAGACCTCCGTATCGGTGCAGAAGCAATACGTTACCGTCACACAGACCGTCACTGCCCCTGCCACTACTTGCAATGGTGGTGGTGGTGGTGGTGGTGGTGGTGGGTTTAGTTATGGATATCAATGATTGGATTAACGTGTTTGGTTAATGAGTGTTTCTTCTTCTTCCTTTTATACTGTCTGTCTATATACATGATTTATTTATTCTCTCCGTCTAAGATGATAATAAGGAAATTAAAGTGGCGTAATTATTTAGTCGCTGGTGTTTATTATTATATTTTTTTGGTTTGTTTTTGCTTTATTGTTCCTGATTAAGGTGTTGCATTATCATTATCATCATCAGCAGCAGCAGCAACAACCCCAACCCCAACCCCAAACAACAACGCTTAAATA
>JACEEZ010021560.1:99956-102456 GCA_016584305.1 Chionoecetes opilio
CTTCATGATTCCGTTTCTTCGCCTTTTCCCTTTTGTCTCACCTCTGTTTCCATCCCTTTTCTCAGTAATATATGTTGGGTTTTATTTCCCCTCTGTTACCCAAGAAATACGTGGCAGTAATGAAGGATGAAAAAGTACGGTTTAGTATCCGATAATTTTCAATGATCTATGAGCGTGAAAGGCAGGGAACCGAAACCGAAATCCTGGAAGACGGGTCACGCGGTCACTCACGCGGAGTCACGGCGTCACGGGAGTTTGATGTTTTATTTCAGTGGCGTCTATGGTGTGCCTCGCAAGGACTTTTTTTTTCACCAGTTCAGGACTGTTAGTAGTCACATAACTCGTTCTTTTGTGCCAAAGTGTCCACGAAGAGATGCAGGCGGGGAATTTCAGTCGAATAAAGGTATGTCCTCCTGATTGTTCTTTTATCATGTGTTGTGTGTGGATGAATCAGACTGCGTGGCGTTGGCAGGTGTTGGTCCGGTGGTCAGCCACACCTGAGCTGGACTTGAGAAGGGGAGCTCCTGTATTGGTATTAGTTTACCTCTTGCTACCCCTGGCCATCCACAGCCAGACCGTAGATGGCGTGCCAGTCATTGACCCAGCCTAGGCGCACTAGGGGGAGGCGGTAGCGGAGTGGTTAGCTTCTCCGACTGGCGTTCTCGGTGACCCGAGTTTGATCCCCGAAGAAAACCAAAACTTTTCTGCACCGTCGAGTGGCCTAAGAACACCCACATGCCCTGCCCATCAACTCTACCTTCGATTGCGAGTGCATCGGAGGACACAGGGGGGCGGCATGAGCCTCTAATCACAGGCGTCACTATAAGAATCCTGCCTGCGCCACCACGGGCGAGGACCAACCATCAGAGCCCTCAAGTGAACCTCCAGAGCCTACTCTCCGAGCCCTGGGTCACCACTGCCTACAAGCGCTATAGGCACCAAAAAAAAAAAAAAAAAAAAAAAAAAAAAAAAAAAAAAAAAAAAAAAAAAAAAAAAAAAGTGTGAAGTGTGAGTATATGAGTATGTGTGTGTGTGTGTGTGTGAAGTGTGAGTTGTGTGTGTGTGTGAAGTGTGAGTTTGTGTGTGTGTAGAAGTGTGTGTGTGTGTGTGTGTGTGTGTGTGTGTGTAGAAGTGTGTGTGTGTGTGTTAAGTGTGAGTGTGTGTGTGTGAAGTGTGAGTATGTGTGTGTGTGTGTGAAGTGTGAGTATGTGTGTGTGTGTGTGAAGTGTGAGTATGTGTGTGTGTGTGTGTAAAGTGTGAGTGTGTGTGTGTATGAAGTGTGAGTATGTGTGTGTGTGTGTGTGTGTGAAGTGTGAGTATGTGTGTGTGTGTGTAAAGTGTGAGTATGTGTGTGTGTGTGTGTGTGTGTGTAGAAGTGTGTGTGTTTGCAGAAGTGTGTGTGTTTGTAGAATGTGTGTATGTGTGTGTGAGTGTGTGTGTGTGTGTGTATGTCGTAGTGTGTGTGTGTGTGTGTGTGTATTCATCTAGTTGTATTCATCTAGTTGTATTTTACAGGGCCAGAGCAACGCTCGTATGGCCCCGTCTCCATATCAACATTTTTATCATTCATCCTTAGTGGTTAGTGTAGGCCGAAGCCACCACCCCGAGAGGGGGGTCACAAACCCCCGGCTGACACCCGGTACCCATTCACTGCTGGGTGGACAGGGGCTGGGGTTTTAAGGAAACAGCCCATATGTTTCCGCTCCGCCCGGTGATCGAACCCGGGACTTCTCGGTTGTGAACCGAGCGTGCTAACCACTACACTACGGAGTACCCTCCCGGAGTGTGTGTGTATGTGTGTGTGTGTATGTCGTAGTGTGTGTGTGTGTGTGTGTGTAGAAGTGTGTGCGTAGAAGTGTGTGTGAGTGTGTGTCGTGAACGAAAAATTGTCTTGTTTGTTTAGCTATTTGATAATAATTTTACTCTAGAACTGAACGGAATACGAACTCGAACACGTTTCACACCTAGGTGTGAGCGCCTATTTACTGGTATATGTTAATATTTGCAAACTTTACGACACTCGAGTTGTATTACCGTAGATAACACTAAAGTTGCCAGCACAACGTTTTTTTCGAGGTACAGACGTCTGGTGGCGTTAATACTTACATTTCTACATCCATGATTGATGATGAGAGAGAGAGAGAGAGAGAGAGAGAGAGAGAGAGAGAGAGAGAGAGAGAGAGAGAGAGAGAGAGAGAGAGAGAGACGCTCGGGTGAATAGTTGTGACATATATGACTGTAACCCCTGGGAAGTGACAGAATTGGTATATATTGTCAAACAACTATTCACCCAGGGAGCAGTGTTTCAGTATACGGGTAGTGCAGTGTTTAGGCAAGGGCACATTCGTTTGAAATGTTTTATGTTGTACTATAATTACTCCTCTACATTCAATGTTTCCACCACGTTGTACCCAAGGTCATAATTGGTATATATTGTCAAACAACTATTCACCCAAGGAGCAGTGTTTCTGTATACGTAGTGATTGCAAGGTACTTCGCT
>JACEEZ010021560.1:114956-122456 GCA_016584305.1 Chionoecetes opilio
CCCCTGCCACACACACACACACACAACCCCTGCCACACACACACACAAACCCCTGCCACACACACACACAACCCCTGCCACACACACACACACAACCCCTGCCACACACACACACACAACCCCTGCCACACACAACACACAAACCCCTGCCACACACACACACACAACCCCTGCCACACACACACACACACAACCCCTGCACACACACACACACACAACCCCTGCCACACACACACAACACAACCCCTGCCACACACACACACACAACCCCTGCCACACACACACACAACCCCTGCCACACACACACACACAAACCCTGCCACACACACACACAACCCCTGCCACACACACACACACACAACCCCTGCACACACACACACACACAACCCCTGCCACACACACACACACACAAACCCCTGCCACACACACACACAACCCCTGCCACACACACACACACAACCCCTGCCACACACACACACACAACCCCTGCAACACACACACACACAACCCCTGCCACACACACACACACAACCCCTGCCACACACACACACACACACACAACCCCTGCCACACACATACACACAACCCCTGCCACACACACACACACACACAACCCCGCCACACACACACACACACAACCCCTGCCACACACACACACACAACCCCTGCCACACACACACACAAACCCCTGCCACACACACACACACAACCCCTGCCAACACACACACACAACCCCTGCCACACAACTCGCACCCCTGCTAACAATAACCTCCCTTTTTACGCTAGATCTATCATTTGGTGCTCTCCTCTCTCTCTCTCTCTCTCTCATCTCTCTCTCTCTCTCTTCTCTCTCTCTCTCTCTCCTCTCTCTCTCTCTCTGCTCTCTATCCTCTCTTCTCATCTCTCCTCTATCTCTCTCTCTCTCTCTCTCTTTCTCTCTCTCTCTCTCTACTTTGAGGTAAACACACACTCTTTCCTGTGTGTGGAACGCGAGCCATGCATCAGAACAGTCTTGTCAGTACATGAAGTGTGTACATTGCCCGACACAGGCGTGGTGAGGCGAGGACACACAGACACTGCAGGCTGTGTTTTGGCCAATTATGGGTCAAAATACCACTTACTGCTCTCTCTCTCTCTCTCTCTCTCCTCTTTCTCTCTCTCCTCTCTCTCCTATCTCTCTCTCTCTCTCTCTCACACACACACACACACACACACACACACGGTCATACCTCCTGCGTGGGCAAGTGGATAAGAGCGCCAGGCAGGATTCTGACGCAGGCTGTGGTCGCGAGTTCGATCAACAACCTAGTTAGCTCCAGGGAATTTTTCACTGACAAATTCGGTCGGTTACTGTCCCCCTTGAGTAAGGCGATGGGGGTGTGTGGTGTGTGAGGTCTCAGCATTGCCGAAAAATCGGTAATAATGAACTCCAAGCTCGCTCCAGGCGGCATAATCCCCAACACTATGAGAGTCTGTGGTTTCCTAGTGAAGACGCTTGGCTGTAGCTCCGAAACTAACCATAGGATAATCTCGAAAATACCCTCATTGTGATTCCCACACAAAGTTACCCTCCGTTAACCAATAAACTTAACGTAACCTTAACGGTACAGCATAGAACGGTAACAATAACCTAGGTTAGGTTAAACGTAACCTAACGTAACTTAACCTGACGTGATCAAGAGTAAACGCCGCATACTGTTCCAGAAAACGGGACTATGCCTCCGGGAGGGTGAAACTGCCGATCGCGAGTCCATCTCGCGTGGTCAAGACCATGGGTGAATACGAGTATATTTTGAGACAGGACCACAGGAATATACCTCAGGTTCTGTTTACTACGGCTATGGTAAATACAACTAAGTAACTACAAAACTAAGTAAATGCAACTTTGTAAATAAAACTAGGTGAATACAACCAGGTAAAGAAAAGGTAAATAAATCTAGATAAATACAACAAGGTAAATACAACTAGGTAAATATATAAGATAAGTACAGGTAGGTAAATAAATCTAGGTATATAATAAGTCAATACAGCCGTGTGCCAGTCTTACCTGATGACGAGGACCAGTGCGGGCAGGTTGCCGGGGGGGTGGAGGTAGAGGGGGGCGTGGATGGTGGTGCCGGGGTGCAGCGGCGCGCGGGGCACCAACACGTGAACCAGGGAGTCCGTGGACAGCTCTTCATAGCCATGGGTGTCCAGCGTCAACACCACCTCCCCCACGCCTGTCTCTGGCTGCACCGTGACCCGGGGGCCGCCCAGGGAGGGGCTACCGGCGTCCCGGGAGGCACATTCGCTAGGGCCCGGCGCTGTCCCGACTAGATAGGACACCTGGACGGCGACGCGGGGTATCTTGACGGTGGCACGAGTATGTGGCGGCCACCAACGGGAGGGTACAGCCAGGGCGATGAGGCAGGTAGCATCCCCGCCTGTCTCCCCGGCGCCCGTGGGGGTACACGAGGCTGAAAGGGCGTCTGAGGCATGCCTGGCGATTACAGTGACGCAGACATGAGGCGAATGGTGCCCTCTAGCCCCTGCACCGTGCACCAGGACCCGAAGAGCCGGCTGTGCACGCGACACCACTTTGTTTACCAGATGCGCGGAGACCTCCAGCTGGTGCGGCACCGGGGGGATGTGAGGGCCAAGCACCTCCACCTGACTGGCGTTACCCGGCTCGTCGTCAGGGAACTCTGGCAGCACGTATCTTGCCGGGACCGTCTGCTTGGTGCTGAAGGGACCGTACGTGGCGCGGATGAGGGCGGGGCGGGTTGGGTCGAGGACGGTGAATCGTTCAACGTCCAGCACGCCCCCGTCCACGCCCACACCCACGGCCGCGGCCTGGGTGTGCTGGTTATCCTCCGGGCGCAGGAAGAAGCCGCTGTCGGGGTTCTGGAAGTGCAGGTCCACCGCCCATGTGCCTGTGGGCGTGAAACCAGTAGACAAGGTTAATACACGATTATTTTTGGTCTAAATTTCATGTGATATTTTATTTATTTGACTTTTTTTTGGTCAGTCAGTAATTTAGTATTTAGCATTCCTTCAAGTATTGGCTTCTCTCTCTTTCTCTCTCTCTCTCTTTCTCTCTCTCTCTCTCTCTCTCTACAACAATGAGGGACATAAAGGTCAATAAAGGTTTTTTTTGGTCTAAATTTCTGGTTTAAAATTAAATGGTCTTGAATGTGATATTTTTAGTCTAAATTTCATTATAATTATTTTTGGTCTAAATTTCATGTGATAGTTTTAGATTAATTTTAAGTCTAAGAGTTTATTTTTGGTCTAAATTTCATGTGATATTTATTTTTGGTCTAAATTTCATGTGATATTTTTGGTCTGAATTTCATGTGATATTTTTGGTCTAAATTTCATGTGATATTTTTGGTCTGAATTTCATGTGATATTTTTGGTCTGAATTTCATGTGATATTTTTGGTTTGAATTTCATGTGATATTTTTGGTCTAAATTTCATGTCATATTTTTGGTCTGAATTTCATGTGATATTTTTGGTCTGAATTTCATGTGATATTTTTGGTCTGAATTTCATGTGATATTTTTGGTCTAAATTTCATGTTATATTTTTGGTCTGAATTTCATGTGATATTTTTGGTCTAAATTTCATGTGATATTTTTGGTCTAAATTCTGTTATATTTTGGTCTGAATTTCATGTGATATTTTTGGTCTAAATTTCATGTGATATTTTTGGTCTAAATTTCATGTTATATTTTTGGTCTGAATTTCATGTGATATTTTTGGTCTGAATTTCATGTGATATTTTTGGTCTAAATTTCATGTCATATTTTTGGTCTGAATTTCATGTGATATTTTTGGTCTGAATTTCATGTGATATTTTTGGTCTAAATTTCATGTGATATTTTTGGTCTAAATTTCATGTTATATTTTTGGTCTGAATTTCATGTGATATTTTTGGTCTGAATTTCATGTGATATTTTTGGTCTGAATTTCATGTGATATTTTTTGTCTAAATTTCATGTGATATTTTTGGTCTGAATTTCTGTGATATTTTGGTCTGAATTATGTTATATTTTTGGTCGGGAAATTTTATGTAATATTTTTGGTCTGAATTTCATGTGATATTTTTGGTCTAAATTTCATGTGATATTTTTGGTCTGAATTTCATGTGATATTTTTGGTCTGAATTTCATGTGATATTTTTTGTCTAAATTTCATGTGATATTTTTGGTCTAAATTTCATGTGATATTTTTGGTCTAAATTTCATGTGATATTTTTGGTTTAAATTTCATGTGTTATATTTGGTCTGAATTTCATGTGATATTTTTGGTCTAAATTTCATGTGATATTTTTGGTCTAAATTTCATGTGATATTTTTGGTCTGAATTTCATGTGATATTTTTGGTCTGAATTTCATGTGATATTTTTGGTCTGAATTTCATGCGATATTTTTGGTCTAAATTTCATGTGATATTTTTGGTCTAAATTCCCTATTAAATATTCCTTCAAGTATTGCTCTCTCTCTCTCTCTCTCTCTCTCTCTCTCTCTCTCTCTCTCTCTCTCTCTTTATCTCTCCCTCTCTTTCTTTCTTCCCCCTTAAAGAATTACCTGTCAGTTAACCTAATTTTCACTCTCTCTCTCTCTCTCTCTCTCTCTCTCTCTCTCTCTCTCTCTCTCTCTCTCTCTCTCTCTTTCTTTTCTCTTATCTTATCTTCCATTATTCCTTATTCCCTTCCTTTATTACCTCATTCTCATCACTCTTTCTCTTCACTCTCCTTTCTCACTTTTTCTTTCCTGCATCCCTCCGTTCCTAATTTAAAGGTGGCTCGCGTTTTCTCCCCCAAGGTGAGATAAGAAAGAGAGAGAGAGAGAGAAAAGAGAGGGAGAGAAGAGAGATGAGAGGAGGAGAAAAGAAAAGAGAGAAAAGAGAGAAGAGAGAGAGAGAGAAAAATAGAGAGAGAGAAAAGGGGCAAGGGGAAAAACTAACGCAATAAAAGCATGCAAAAAAAAACCCAAGGGACTAAACTTTTTCTTTTTAAACGAAAACATTAATGTCATATTTAGTTTTAATTTTCCTTATATATAAATGGGGTATCAACGTTTTAGTATACTTTCTTTATTTTTATTTGTATTAGGGTAATTTGGTTGGTTTTAACTTTCTTAATCATTCGTGTATTAGTTTTATTTTATATTTAGAAAATTTGGTTTAATATTTTTTCCATTTTTTATTTGCATAGTTAATGTTATGAAATACAGTCTAATACTGGTAGAGATAGTCCTTGGGCGTTTCCCCGCCGGGGGCCCTTTGCACATAAAATCCCCTTTGTTATCAAATTTTGTTCGTTAAAAAGAAAAAGAAAAAAAAGAGAGAGAGAGAGAGAGAGAGGGGGGTGGGAGAAGAGAGGAGAGAATTTAGTTTAGATTACGAGAGAAAAGAAGAGAAAGGGGGGATGGAAGGGGAGAGAGAGAGAGAGAGCGAAAGAGGGGGAGGGGAAAAAAGAAAAAAAAAGGGAAAGAATTTGGGAGACAAAATTTGTGGAAAACCCTGGAATTTTTCCCCTCTCTCTTTTCTCTTTTTCTCTTCCTCCTCTCTCTTTTCTCCGGTTAAAATTATGGCGGAAAATATAGAAGGTATCAGGTTTTTCTTCCCCTCTCTCTAATACCCAGAGAGAAAAAGAGAGAAAAGGAAGAGAAGAGAGAGAGAGGGAGAGATTGAGGACGAGAGAAGGGAGGGGGAGAGGAGATAAAAGAAAGAGGGGAAGAAGAGAGAGAGAGAGAAGGGGAAGGGGAGGTTTTTGATAAAAGGGGGGGATAAAAGGAATAGGGGGGAGGAGAGAAAAAAAGAGAAAAAAAAAAGGGGAGAGTAAGGTTTTCTTTACCACATTTAAACCCTTTCTCTCCTCATTCCCCTTTTTATATTTCGGTATTTGTGGATAAAAATCCTCTCTCTTCCCCTCTCTCTCCTCTCTGTCCCCGGGCTCTGTCTCTTCTCTTTTTTCTCTCTCTTTCTCTCTCTTCTCTTCTCTCTCTCCTTCCCCTCTCTCTCTTCTCTCCCTCACTCAACCCCCGAAAACCCCAGGGGCTTTCCCCTTTCCCTTTCCCTTTCCCCTTCTATTCTTCCTTCCTTCCCTTCCTTTTCCCTTTCCCTTTTTTTATTCTTTCCCTTCTCCTCCCCCTTCTCCCCTTCCTATTTTTTTTTATTCCCTTTTTCTTCTTTTTTTTCTCCTCCTCCCCCACTCCTCCTCCTCCTCCTCCTCCTCCTTTCCCCCGCCCCCTCCCCTTTTTTTTCTTCCTCCCCCCTTTTCCTCCTTTTACACAATACCCAAATTTGCTCCTTACATTATTTTGAAGGGGGGAAGAAAGGAAAGGTGTGAGAGAGAGGAGAGAGAGGGGAGAAAAGAGGAGAGAGAGGAAAGGAGAGAGAGGAGAAGGAGAAAGAGAGAGAAAGAGAGGAGAGAAGGAGAGGAGGGGAGAGAGAGAGAGAGAGAGACCGGGGAGAGGGGAAAGAGGGGAGAGGGAAGAGAGATTAAAAAGAGGAAGAAAGGAAAAAAATTTGTGAGGGGAAAAAGGGAAAAATTAAAAAGCAATCGCCCCCTTCTTCTCTTCTCTTTCTTCCTCTCTCTTCTCTCCTCTCCTCTCTCTCTTCTCTCTCTCTCTAAGGTCAAAAATGACTTTACTAATGAAAAAGAAAAAACACTGTTATTCCCCCTATGTAAACCAAAAGGGGCCAGACTGTGTATGTGTGTGTGTTGTGTGTGTGTGTGTTGTGTGTTGTGGTGGGTGGGGTGTGTGTGTGTGTGTGGTGTGGGGGGTTGTGTGTGTGTTTGTGTGTGTGTGTGTTGGGGTGTGTGTTTTGTGTGTGTTGTGTGGTGTGTGTGTGTTGTGTGTTGTGTGTGTTGGGGTGGGTTTGTGTGTGTTTGTGTGTGTGTGGGGGTGTGGTTTGTGTGTGTGTGTGTGTTTTGTGTTTTGGGGTGTGGTTTTGTTTGTGTGTGGGGTGTGGTGTGTGTGTGTGGGGTGTGTGTTGTGTTTTGTGTGTGTGTGTGTTGTTGTGTTGTGTGTGTGGGTTGTGTGTGTATTGTGTTTGGGGTGTTGGGTGTGTGTGTTGTGGGGTTTTTCTGTGTCTGTGTGGGGTTGTTTTTTGTGTGGGTTTTGTCGTGTTGTGGCTGTGCTGGTGTTGTGGTTTTGTTGTGGTGTGTGGTGGTGTGTGTGTGGGGGTTGGGGTGTGTCTGGGGTGTGTGTTGTGGTTGGGGTCTTTTTCTGTGTTTTGTCTGTTTGGGGTTTTGTCTGTTGGGTTTTGGGGGTGTGTTGTGTGTTTTGTGTGTGTGTGGAGAGGCAAACACGGAGGGGAATTAAAGTACCCAAAAAAAATTTGTGCGTTTATATCAGAGAGAGAGAGAGAGAGAGAGAGAGAAAAGAGGGGGGGGGGGAGGGGGGGGGAAAAGAGAGAGAGGAGAGAGAGGGGGAAGAGAGGAGAGGAGGATTTCCGGGGCGCCACAAAAAACCGCCGCATATTTGTGGCGGGAAAAATTTAAAACC
>JACEEZ010021560.1:124956-172456 GCA_016584305.1 Chionoecetes opilio
AGTAGTAGAGTAGTATAGTAGCAGTAGTAGAGTATAGTTGTAGTACGAATTATAATAAGTATTAGGTTATTAAGTTTTTATAATGTGTTTTTTTTAATTAAAGGGGCGTAAGGGAATTTTTTTGTTATAAGTATTTATTTTATATTTGTTTAATAATTTTTTTTTTTAATTTTTATTAATTTTATATTATTAATTTATTATTATTATTGTTATTATTTTTATTATATTTTATTTTTATTATTTTTATTATTATTATATTATTATTGTTATATATTATTATTATTATTATAATTATGATAATTATATTTATTTTTTATGATTTTGTTTTTATTTTTCTTCAATTACAATTATATTTTTAAATTATATTTTTTTGTTGTTTGGGTTGTTTTTTTTTTTTTTTTTGTTTTTTCCTTTCCTTCCTCTTTCTCCCTTTTCTTTCTTCTTTTCTTTTGTCGCGCTCTTTGTCCTTGTCTTTCCTTTTCTCTTTTGTTTTCCTTTTTTTTTCTTCTTTTTTTTTTTTTTTTTTTTTTTTTTTTTTTTTAAATATATATAAAAAATCATTTTTCTATATTTTAACAATTTACCCAATATAAAAACCCAAAAATCATTAAATCATTTTATCCTAAATTTTTTGGGCCTGTTCTGTCCTGGGTTTTTCCTTTCCTTCCTCCTCCCCTTTCCAAAATCTCCACCTTCCCCTTTCACTTTTGGTTTTCCTCCTGGTGTGGGGCGCGGCCGTGTTTTTTTTTCACAAAACCGGGACGGGCGGCCCCAAAAGTGCCCTTTTGGTGATGGCTTTGGGCACGGGAAACCGGCAAAACCTCCACTGCATCAAAACCACTGGTAAAGCACCGTTCTCGTGCTTCGCGTGGGACTCCGGAGGCTGTTTGTAACCCAGCCAGGGGGATCCCCACCCGTGCTTGTGGAATACCACAAGCGCCGCGACATCCCTGCGGTGTTTTCCCTGAGCAAGGGACTCACCGGCTCGAAAATGGGCTGGGGGGGTCGGGGGGGGTTGGGGGGTCGCAGCATCCACCAGTCGAGGGCTGGACCGGGATGCTGTCCAGCCTCCGATGTGCGAGGTGCACACGACACCCAGGAGAGGGGGCGTACTCAAAAGTAAGGCGTTTTGGGGCCTTATAGAGCAAGAGCTTCCCTCCCCTATCGAGGAATGGTCCCCCTTCGCAGGGCAGAGACCCTGGAGAGGCCTTTTTGCAATGTGTTTTATGTGGCCTCAAAAAATTTGCTCCGGTCCACCCCACTCCCAGAACCTTTTCGGTTTTGGAGTGGGGGAGGAACGCACCAAACCCCTGCCTCCCTTCCATGCGGCCCGGCAGCGGGGGACCGAGAACCACCATTGCCTGTGCTTCTCCGGAGCAAAGGTCACCTTCCAGCGTGTACCCCACTCCTGTATAAAACACTCCGCTGCTGATTGACACTCGATCAGCAGCACGCCCCACTATCGTCACACGTCTCAAATCCCTCTCGTCTCGTTCGTCTCTCTCTGGTCTTCATCGATCTCTCTCTCTCCAATCTCTTCTCATCTCTCTCTCGTCTCTCCTCTCTCCTCCTCTCGGTCTCTCTTCGTCTCTCTCTCTCCTCTCGCTCTCTCTCTCTCTCATCTCTCTCTCCCGATTCAAATCTTCATCTTATCCTTCGTCCTGTTTCCATATTCTTGCCGTTTCATTGACAGCGGTGTAGTAAATCCATGGTTTTTTCGGATACCTTTTTCCACATTTCTTCGTTCAACTAAGTGCCACAAACTGACACATGACACTGCTTTTCTTTTAAAGTTTTCGTTTCATTTTGCAACTAGGTAGTGATGTGTTCTCTTATCTCTCTCTCTCGTCTCCCTTCTCTCTCTCCGAATCTCTTCGAGCCGAAAAAGTTCGTAGGCTCTCTCATCTAAAAGGGTAGTCTCTCTCTCTCTTCTCTCTCTTCTCTCGTCTCTCTCTCGTCTCTCTCTCTCTCCTTGCGTTTTCCCTCTCATCCAGATCCGGAGGAAAGGTCGCAACTCGTGTTCCCTCTCTCTCTCTCTCTCTCCTCTCTCTCTCTTGTGCTCGTCCTCTCATCTCTCTGTCTCTCCTCTCTCTCTCTCTCTCTCATCTCTCTCTCTCGTCTCTCTCTCTCTGTCATAGCAATAAACCCCCTATTAATATCTGGCCCCCCCCCACACACATAAACACATCACACCAACAAACCACACAGCACACAGCACAACCCCCACACACATCTTACATACTGGACTTACTATGAAGGAAGTCCTCAATATTTTACCACAGTGGTATATAATATTATAGCTTGGAGGTTATTCCCCAGGGCCTCTCTCTCTCTCTCTCTCTCTCACTCTCTCTCTCTCATCGTCTCTCGGTACCTCTTCTCCTCTAGAGCTCTCTCACGTGTGTTGTTGTCGATCGGGATTTATAGTCCAGTCAGTGTTTTGTTTTGTTTTTGGTTGGGGGAATTTTTAGATCTTTTGGGATTTTTATATTTTTTTAGGGGGAATTTTTTTAATATTTTGTATATATACTTTTTTTTTGGGGGGGAGGAAAGGGTGATTTTTCATTTAATATTTTTTTTGTGGGGGGGAGGAAGGGTGATTTTCATTTAATATTTTTTTGGGGTGGGTGGAGGAAAGGGTGATTTTTCATTTAATATATTTTTTTTGGCAATGTATTTTTTTTTAAGGGGGGGGGGGGGGAGAGGGGTATTTTTGGGGGGGATTTTTGTTTTGGGGAGGGACATGGGACAGAATTGCCTTATGAAGGGATGGGGATCTAACTGTCATTATTCTATTTATTCCCGTTAATAAAAAAACATGTACTCCCCTTTTAAATTATTACGAAAAAATAAAGGACTTTTTAAAGTGGGGTGCCATTAAAAAAACAAATTTAAAGAAGTTTTGGTTTGTATCCTTAGACCCGGGTGGTTCCAACTTTTTTTTTTGCACTTGGCCGGGCGGGCCCCCTTTTCCCCCCCAAAATCTTAAAAAACCCACATGCCCCTGCTAGACCCCCTTTTAACCAAAGGGGGCGCCAGGAATATCGGCCGTCGCAAAAGGGCCCGAAGTCGGAGGGGCCGCTCGGATTCTATATATTATATAAAAATAAGGGATCATATAGACTGGTTTATCAGTATATATAAATATACTGTATCTTCGAAAATGTTTTTTCTATATATTATCAAACAAAAAACAGTAAAAACACCTAAAAATGCCTTACAAAGCTATGAAGAAAAATCTAAACTTAATATTCACTTCCTCTTCGCCTTTTAAAACTTTGCGAGTAAACTTTTATCATGAAGGTATCAATGAAGCGAAATTTTATTAGCTTTTTCCCTTGATTATTTCGTTTCTGAAAATGAATTAGAACATCATAAATTTAGCGTTAACTAAATAAATAAAATCATCAATCGGGTAGTTTTTCCCCCATTGTGAGGTTATTTTTTATCAACGCTAATTTTACATGGTACTAAAATTTTTTATCAGAAAAAGAATATATAAATAAATAAATAACTCATAAACGGGGAAAAAAACCCGATTTTTTTTTGCAAGTTAAAAGACAGCCTTGGTTCAGCTTTGGAAAAATAAAATAATAAAATACACAAATTTCCCCCAACCTTTTTATTTGAAATCGAAAAAAATTTAAAAAAACTCATAATTCCTTCAATTCTCAACAACCAGTTTTCCACCACAAGCCTAGTGGAGGATTGGACAGTACAAAACATTGGCACTGGGGGGGGGCCCAACTTTGGCATAATAGAAAAATTAAATAGTAAAACCACAAGGGGCAGGAAGGTACTGAGGCGATTTGAAAAAGCATTTGACCCAAAGCATTTGCGCCTAATTTATAAAAAAACAAAGTCAATTGGGTATCAGGTCCCTACCGTAATGAAATCATCTTGTCCCTTTTCCAACTTTTCCCCCAGGACAAACCGTCATCAAGCGTTCCCTTGTCAAGCCGACTTGACCGCAAGTTTATCAATAAAATGTCGTCAGAGAGAGAGAGAGAGAGAGAGAGAGAGAGAGAGAGAGAGAGAGAGAGAGAGAGAGAGAGAGAGCGAGAAGAGAGAGAGGAGAGAGAGAGAGAGAGAGAATGGGAAGAGGGAACATGGGAGAAAGGATGAGAGACATGTAACCAGCCACAGAGAGACGCGTTTCGTGCACCATATAGGAACAAAAATGTATTATAATATTGATCAAAACACGTTTTTTGCACTGAAACAAAAGCAAGAAAAATATAAAAACATAAAAAAATTAAATCGATGAGTTAAAAAAATATTCTCCTAAGCCATTTCTACCAAGGCTTCGCGACCCCCCTGCAAAGCCTTCGCAACCCCCTGGGGGGTCGCGACCCACCGGTTGGGAACCCCTGCCTTAGATCATGTAATTTATGAAGTTAATAGATTCATAATAAAACGAAACTAAATTGCCCTAAACTAAATTTATCCTCCGTAATATTTTTTTTTTTCTCTCTCTCTTCCTTCCCCAAACACTCAAATGTTAACCCAACTATCCATGAACAGAGACTCACTGAAGGGTGACCTCAAACACGATAGAACATTATCATATGAATAAGAAGAAAATCACAATATTTCATCACACAGGAAAACTTCATATCAGGAATAACGACGCAGATAAGATGGAGATTGAATCGGAGAGAGAGAGAGAGAGAGAGAGAGAGAGAGAGAGAGAGAGAGAGAGAGAGAGAGAGAGAGAGAGAGAGGAGAGAGAGAGAGAGAGCCAGCCAGCCAGCCAGCCAGCCAGCCAGCCAGCCAGCCAGAGAGAGAGAGAGAGAGAGAGAGAGAGAGAGAGAGAGAGAGAGAGAGAGAGAGAGAGAGAGAGAGAGAATGTTGAAGATATTTAGCCATGTGTTTTTACTTATATATTTTTCCCCAGGAGGAGGTAATGAATGGTGTCTGGTGTCTACGTCTCGGGAAGGTTTTCAGTAAGAAAAATGCTAACCTCAAAATTGCTTCTCTTGACATACTAACACAAGCCGCTTCACCAAGAGTCTCGGTTTCCGCCTCTCCACAACGTCCCGCAGTTAAAGGCGCCGTCAGTTTGCATGCAGAGTGGCGGTCACACGATGTTGGTAAGTCTGTCGAGGCACCAAATAAACCTTGCAGACCCTTCCACCCATGACCCCGGAGCAGCAGCCTGGCAGCGATGGCAGCCTGGGAGTGCGATGTCATTCAGCCATTCCAAGTCGTGATAGTGGTGGTGGAAATTGTACTAGTCATTTTAAGTAATAAATGAATCCTTTTCCACATTGGTAAGCTTGCACTTTTAACACAATAGGGGAAGGTGGGGCATAATGGCTCATGTGGGTAATATGGCCCACCCCTGTTTTCTGTGTTTTTAGCTGCTGCCAGCTATTGACACAGATAAGTACTGACTCCTCGGCTCTTCAATCAGCAGTAACACAGGGCAAGCTTGGACCCCATCGTTTGTTTATGTGTGAAACACCTCAGAATATTTTATCACCAGCTGATATATTAGTGAGGGTCTGATAAAATCGTGTTTGTAGGAATAATGTAACTTATAATTTCACGATGGCGCCTTGGGGGAGGCGGTGGCTGAGTGGTCAGCGTCTTGGAGTGGTGAGCTCGACGTCCCGAGTTCGAATCCTGCCAGTGGACTACTCTTTCGGTCATCTTTAACGCGGTCGACAAGAGCCTGGTAGGTAAGCACAAAGTCCCGAGTTCAAGTCCCACCAAGGAGCAACTGTAAAAATCCATCGTCGAGTGGCCGAAGAAACCCGCATGCTGCATTTCTGTTCTTTTGACTGCGACTACAAGTGCGGCGGAGGGAGCATCAGGTGGCAGCATGAGCCTGACTGAGGGTCAGACCAGACGACAGGTGTCACTATAAAAATCCAGCCTGCGCCACCACGGCGAGGGCCAGCCCTCCAGAATGTGCTGAGCCAACCATTTAAGCCCGCAAGGTAAAATAATAATAGCCTACAGGCGCTATAGGCGCCAAACGTAAAAAAAAATAAAGTACTATTGCATGCTTTTTGCGTGACTCTGTGACTGACACTGACTACTGAAACATTGATCTGCACCCACATTATTCCGTTGTGGTTGTGGTTTACATTCC
Source organism: Chionoecetes opilio (assembly GCA_016584305.1). NCBI lineage: Eukaryota > Metazoa > Arthropoda > Malacostraca > Decapoda > Majidae > Chionoecetes > Chionoecetes opilio. The sequence continues at coordinate 131,057 of JACEEZ010021560.1, forward strand.
GATCGCCCTAGGGTGCCATGTACTGAAAAGGCTAAGTGCGAAACAAAAATAGCAATAGCGACCAAGCTTAAGAGTAACGAGCCACATCAGAAGGCAAAAAAAGCTGCAGGTTGTATCCAAAAGAAGAAGAAGAAGAAGAAGGAGGAGCTGCGAATCAACTGCAACACAATTCATGAGTCAAGTGAGTCCTAGGATGATGATGACAAGTCTGTTTATACTGCAGTGAAAAATACAGCAAGAGTGCAGGTGAAGGGTGGATCCAGTGTATTACTTGTAAGGACTGGGCCCATGACGACTGTGCACTGTGTGCAGGTGTAGATGAAGACGATGTTGAATTCATCTGTGAATTCTGTGTGCAATTTTAATAGCTAGCATTACATTTTGCTGCTGACTAGCACAGTTCCATTGAACAAAAACTTCCTTCCCGGCAGTGGTGTGTTGAGGTCCACGCTGCCACCAATGTATGCACGGGACGGACCGCGACGAGTTGACCCGTGACGCACACATGTCTCCCGGTGGGTCTGATAGGATAGCCAGTGTTTGTACAGCGCGCGCGCACACACACACACACACACACACACACACACACGCGCACGCGCACACGCACACGCACACACACATGCCTTAAGTTTGTATTTTATCTTTCCAAGTTTCCAATGCAGAGAGAGAGAGAGAGAGAGAGAGAGAGAGAGAGAGAGAGAGAGAGAGAGAGAGATGAGAGAGAGAGAGAGGAGAGAGAGAGAGAGAGAGAGAGAGAGGAGAGGAGAGGGAGAGGCATTACATATGGTTATTCTATATCTTTCTTACTTTAATTATTTATTTTTTAAATATATATATATATATATATATATATATATGCTTAGTTACAAAGAGTTTTCAGCGATCAAATATAAAAGAGGAACTATATATTTACGATGAAATTTAACATAAACAGTATTACCGTAGATAACAATATAGTCATCTGCGCTAATGTCGCCAGGCGCCATATATTACGAATTATAGCATCACTACTGATTTTTATGTGCCACTGAAGCTGATACACAGTAGTTATAATCAGTGTTTCTCAACCTTTCAAGCTTTGTGGACCCTTACAGCCACTTATATAATCAGGGGACCCCTTGGTACGGGCTGAGATAGGATATAGTCATTGTACATTTGTATGTAAGAATGGTTAATAAAAGGTTTTCTTTTCACAGGAAGTGGTGTTTATTATTATCAGATTGTTGTCATTGTACAAACATGATACAAAAATAAAAAAATAAAAAAAATCCGTGTATATTTACGAAATGGAAAATAAAGTAAACTTCACTTCTAAGAAAACAGAATAATTAGGCTTTCAAAATGGTAAACTCTTATTTAGCGACTCTGAAAAATTTAGTTACAAATAACATGGTCATATAAAAAGCTTCCCACATAAAATTTTGTTTATGATCAATTAACTTTTTCTTTATCTGCAAATGATGTTTATGTTTCACTTAATGTGATACTTGCTGCTGACTGCTGGCAATGATGTTATCAATGCGTGGGGGTATTCTTGATAAACTGACACGCATGTCATCTTCGATCCTTAATCTTGACCTATATTTAGTTGTCATTGCTGTCATGGCTGAAAAGCTTGACTCACATAGGTAGGTGGTGGTGAAAGGTAACAACACTTTCATAGCTGCTCCATGAGAAATCGGGAACTCATGAAAACATTGAGCCCAGAAGGTTTCTAGTGGCCCTGCACTGAATCGAGTCTTCATGGTACCATCAGATGATAGGTCAATGAGCTCCTCTAATAATTTTGAGTGTGAGGCTTCTGGGAGCTTCATCTCAATATTCTCAATGAAGGGGTTTTCTATCCACTGGTAAGAAGCAGCCTGCTCCTCAGTTAGCTCAGGGAAATAGCTGTTGAATTTCTCCAACAACTTTGACAGGTGCAATGTTACCTGTGCTTTGACTACATTGAAACTAATGCCTCTGTCTTGAATGAATGCATGAATATTTTCAAACATATCAGTGATTCCTGACGAGGTACGAACACGCCACAACTTGAGCTTTCTTTTGAAAGCCTCAACTTTTTGCTGTTTGCACCTTGCATTGCTTTGTTCAGCTTATTTACTTCGCTGAATATGTCTGCCAGGTAGCTCAGCTGAAGAAGCCATTTATCATCATTAAAGAAATCTGCAACTCAGGCTTCTTCTCTGAGAGGAATGTACACAGCTCCTCCCTTAGGCTGAATAAGCGTGTGAGCATCCGCCCGCGGGACAACCATTTCACCTCTGTATGCATAAGTAGAGATAAATAGTCTGCACCTACTTCCTCACAGAGTGCAGCAAACAGTCTGGAATTTGTGGCCCCTGCTTTAACGAAGTTTACAATTTCTACAGCAGTGTTCATAACTGCGTGAAGCCCAGGCTCCAAGTCTTTTGCAGCGAGCATTTCTCTGTGCAAAAAACAGTGAGTTGCAATGGCACGGGGAGCAACTTCTAATATTCTGGTCACGACTCCTTTCTGTCTGCCAGTCATGGCTGCGGCGCCATCACTACATATTCCCATGCAATTATTCCGAATGATTCCATTATCCTTCATAAAGTCATCCAGAGTTTGAAACACATCCATTCCTGTAGTTGTTGCTCTCATCTCTTTGCAAAACAAAAATTCCTCTCCGTAATTCATTCTCCCACATATAGCGCACAAACGCCAGTAGATGTGACATTTTGGACACATCTGTTGCTTCATCCAGCTGGATGGCAAAGTCATTGTTACGGAGACGTGCAGTGCATTGTTCCAGTGTGTCTTCAGACATTGATGAGATGCGGCGTTTCACAATGTCATTTGATATTGGAATTTTTGTTAATGCCTTGGCTGTTTCATCCCCTTGCATTTCCCTGACAATTTCAATTGCACAAGGCATCATCAATTTTTCCCCAATTGTGTGAGGCATTTTCTGTTGGCAAATTTTCTGAGCCACAATATACGAGATCTTAAGCAGTTTTTTTATCCATAGTGGTAGTGGCCTTTAACCCGACTTGTGCACTGCGCAGTTCTTTAGCTTTACGCTCAAAAAATTATCTTGACTTATCCTTGTACTGACAATGCTTTGCCTGGAAGTGCCTAATTAACTTGGAGGGCTTCATACTCTCATCGGACAGTATTCTGCAGCAAAGGACGCACCGTGGCTGTTCAACACCTGCACTTGTACTTACTACAAGGCCATAGTTACGGTAAATATCATCATATTTCCTAATTTTTGAGTCCATAACATGACCAGAACTAATCTTCCTCTTCCTCTCAACGGATGTGACCTCTGACTCATCATCTGAAGATTTTAGCTCATCACTCTGTTTGGTAGTTCTTGTTTTGATGAGGACGGTCTAATAACATATTTGTGCATTTTCTTCACAGACAGGTAAACATCAGTCTGGAAAAAGAAAGAAAAAAACTTTAAGATGAAGAAGACCTACATATTTGTTGCACAGTGTCAGTATTAAAGTGTGGTCAAATGAAAAACAAGCAAACAAACAAATTAAACAACATTATGCGAAATCTTACAATCCACAAGGACAGCCAGTCACGCCACGTGTTCAGTCAGCAGCAGTCGTCAGCAGAATGAATACAGCTCTCGGGCTGAGCTCTGGGCAACGCGCTGTGTAGTTATTGCATCATGTTATGCCACCCCGGAAGCAACGTTGCCAACAAATATAACTTCCTCACTTTTTTAAAGCATTTAGTGATAGGAACATTATAATATATTATACAAATCATCGCCACTTTCTGAGAGACGCAACTAGCCAGGGAAAAACTAGAAAATAAACTGGACATCTCGGTTAAGACACATTGTGTAATCATGAATTATAAAAAACTGAGCCATGACAGGATTATAACTGAACTGTAATATGTTGAATTCCCCGTCCTGCGGACCCTTTGATAGGTTTCTGCGGCCCCCTACATAGGGGTCCGCAGACCCCTGGTTGAGAAACACTGGACTCATGACTGTATAATCTACCCTGTTTCAGCGTTGTTTTATGCTTTGTATCTGCAAGTATATACGGTTTCAAATTTCCCTACTCGTTTTTTTTCGGGCGACGACGACGGCGGGAGGACACTCTAAACATAAACACTAGATGGCGACCTTAGTGTAGCCCGTTACCAACGTCGCCATCATTCATTTTTGTAATTTGTTCATTTATAGCCATACTATGATACAGATGAAGACACAAAATGACACAGGCTCTCCAGATAGCCCCTTCTAACTTTCCTGAAATCATGGATGTAGAAATGTAAGTATTAACGCCAACACACGTCTGTAAATAAAAAAGAAACGTTGTCCTGGCGACTTTAGTGTTATCTACGGTAGCTAACAACAAAAAACTAATAAGTAAAATCGATGGAAAACAAACCAATTCAATGTCAAATATAACAATAACTCAATTAAAAGCCTAAATTAATGACAAAATGAACTCCGAATGATTTTACTAAGATTTTCTAATTTCAGCAATACACTTTTGTCACTGCTAAATGTTTCGTACTTTGTTATAAGTAGTGAGAAAGAAAACATTATTTGCATGGTGCACTATAATATATCGTCATATCTGAATTTACCTTAATTTCTTACAATTAATCAATCATTGGGGGCGCGTCGCCTCGGCCACCCTACGACGCCACTCCCGGGGGTCACCACGCCCATGCAGGCTCCCTTCCCATACCAAGCAGCTATCGACAGGAAGCATCAACTTGCCCCAGCCACGAGCCTTGTGGGCGCCCCCTTGGCCTCCACATTGGGCTAGGTCCCTCCCCCCACAGAGGTAGTATGGTGTGGTAGTGTGGTGTGGTGGTGTGGTGGCGTGCTATAGTGTGGTGTGGTGGTGTGGTGGTGTGGTGGCGTGTTATAGTGTGGTGTGGTGGTGTGGTGGCGTGTTATAGTGTGGTGTGGTGGTGTGGTGGTGTGGTGGCGTGTTATAGTGTGGTGTGGTGGTGTGGTGGCGTGTTATAGCGTGGCCACCGAGATGATAAGGCCTGGTGGATCGCCCGTGACGTCACACCATAAGGATACCACCGAGACCACCGAGAGACACGATACCACCCGCTCCGCTCCCTGTACAAGTTTACCTACCTAATATAATGTTTATCAGTATAAAAGATATACTGTTATCTTCGGAAATGTTTGTTCTATAATATTATCAAATAAAAAACCGTAAAACACACAAAGAAAATGCCATTATGAGACTTTCAAAAAATATGCATTAACTTAAACTCTTCGCCATTTAATATTTTGCTCGCAAACATTTTACATGGAAAATGTCAATAGAAGCGGAGTTTAATTGCTTTCCATTGATGTATTTCGTTTAGTGATAAATGAATTAGCGGCATGCATAAATTAGCGTTAACTAAATAAATAACATGAAATCGGGTAATTTACCCGATTTCATGATGTTATTTATTTAGTTAACGCTAATTTATGCATAGTTCTAATTCATTTATCAGAAAAGGAAATATATCAATGGAAAGCTAATTAAATTCCGCTTCTATTGATATTCTCCATGTAAAATTTTTTTGCACAAAATATTAAATAGCGAAAAGTTTAAGTACATGCATATTTCTTGAAAGTCTCATAATGGCATTTCTTTAGTGTATTTTACGGTTTTTTATTTGATAATATTATAGAACAAACATTTCCGAAGATAACAGTATATATTTTATACTGATAAACATATATTAGGTAGGGAAATTACCCAATTTCATGATTTTTATATTTAGTTAACGCTAATTTATGCATGCCGCTAATTCATTTATCACTAAACGAAATATATCAATGGAAAGCTAATTAAACTCCGCTTCTATCGATATTCTCCATGTAAAATGTTTGCGGAGCAAAATATTAAATGGCGAAGAGTTAAGTTAATGCATATTTCTTGAAAGTCTCATAATGTCATTTCCTTTGTGTTTTACGGTTTTTTATTTGATAATATTATAGAACAAACATTTCCGAAGATAACAGTATATCTTTTATACTGATAAACATTATATTAGGTAGGTAAACTTGTACGGGGAGCGGAGCGGGTGGTATCCTTATGGTGTGACGTCACGGGCGATCCACCAGGCCTTGTCTCTCGGTGGTCTCGGTTATAGTGTGGTGTGGTGGTGTGGTGGTGTGGTGGCGTGTTATAGTGTGGTGTGGTGTTGTGGTGGTGTGGTGGCGTGTTATAGTGTGGTGTGGTGGTGTGGTGGCGTGTTATAGTGTAGTGTGGTGGTTTGGTATCAGAGTATGACAGCCGGGGCGCGCGCGCGCGCGTGTGTGTGTGTGTGTGTGTGTGTGTGTGTGTGTGTGTGTGTGTGTGTGTGTGTGTGTGTGTGTGTGTGTGTGTGTGTGTGTGCAGTAATATCGGGGGTTGTGTATATTATTTGGACACGTTCTTCTGCCCTCGTGAACTTCTCACACAGACACACACGTACACAGTCACATACATATACACCTAGTACACACACACTCACACAGTACACAGTCACACACATATACACCTAGTACACACACACTCACACGTACACAGTCACACACATATAGCCTACACCTAGTACACACACCACACACACACACACACACACACACACACATATACACACACACACACACAGTGACGTACCGAGAGGGGGGGGGGGCAAGCGGCCATGCCCCCCCCCCTTTTTGCAAATAATAAATAATAATAAATAAATATATATTATATATTATATATATATTATATATATATATATATATATATATATATATATATATATATATATATATATATATATATAATATATATATATATATATATATATATATATATATATATATATAATATATATATATATATATATATATTATATATTACAGTACCGGCAAAAAAAATCTTTACAAAGACAATGAAGCAAAAAATATCACCATTCTGAGTTATATTTTTGGATATTTCCTTACAGTTAATACTTTGTCATGACGCCTTTACACTTGATCACCATCTGCAGTCGTTTGGGCATGGATTCAGCAAGGTTGGCAAAGTAGATGGGGTCCATGGTAATCCACAGCTTCTTCAGTGCCACGCAGGGGCGTATTTAGGATCTTGAACCATTGGGGGCTTAGCCCAGCCAAGAGATCTTTAAATTTTTACAGTATAATTTTCAATTTATTTAAGAGTATAATGAAAATAAGATGTGAGACACTGTGCTCTACCAAAAGGCTCCGGTAACTTGCTTAGGATAACTTTCGAGACATGAAATTAAAATAAAATGAAGACAATCTGAGTTGGGGTTCACTTCGTTATTATTTTCATTTTCATCAGTAGGAGTAAAACCCTAAGAAAAAGAGAGCTTTGGCGTGATGAAGCAGTCCTATAGATTGTATATTCCCAATGCTTTGTTCAGTACTGAAATCTGACCAACCTCGGTCTTATAAATACTTTTTATATAATTTTACATCACAAAGGACTGGCCAAGGACACACAAAAATGCACTTGGAAAAAAATGCATTTCTGTTAACTGTGTGTTTGTCCATCTGATATTCTCTTCTTCACCTCTCCAAAAGGTCTTTTGGTGTCTCCTCTGTCATACACTGGATGACGTTTGCGTGGGTGAAAGACGTGTTATAGAGACGGATGAATGGTATGCGTATGGCAGGGGCTGAAAATGAGGTGAATATAATGAAGAGTGATAATGCGACTACCAGAATTTAGAGATTTTGTGGAATTGATCAGTGGCGGCTCGTGATAAAATAAAATGGAGGGACTGCAAGCTTCACACAACAGTAGGATACATTAATTTGACCAAACTCAGGTATGAGTTGTATAGTGGAGGTTTACGGCCCATTTCAGGGCATGGTAGTAGTGGTGGTGGTGGTAGAAGGGATGGTGGGGGTGGTAGTAGAAGGGATGACTGAGGTGTGATGGTAGAATTACAGTATTACTTGAAAATAAAGTCGGTACCGCATGATTTCAGTCTTTTCATTTAAAGTCAGCTGGGATAAGTTCATGTTTTGCAAATACTTCACTCGATTTCCCATAGTCATAGGGTAATTAAAGAAAACACTATCACCACACCGTCCACACGCACTGTAAACATGAGAAGGACGAGACTTAGCTGCCTTGACCGCAGCTCACTGTGTTCGCAAGTGGCGCGGCAGCGGCGCAGACATGAATCGCAACATATGAAAGTAACTTAAATTTTGGTCTGGTTTTACGTAATGAAAATTCACTTAGTAACGTATTGAAAATAATTAAATAACATATAATGACTTTTTATTATGATATATTTGTTAGTAGTGTATTAATTCTGTTGTTTCTAAGGGAATCATACACCTGGCAGTGAGTGTCTGGGGTGCTGCAGCTCTGCAGCCCTATGCCACGAGCCGCCACTGGAGCTGATATTTCGTGGGAGTGATATTGGATTGATTGATTAATTTAATGCCAAAAAGGTGGAAATGTGCCAGACAAGACATCAGAGGTCACATGGCACTATGGCAAAGCATAAAAAAGTGAAGAGGTTATAGAGAAAGAGTGAAACGGTGATGGGAGTGCACATGCTTGGATTATGATTTCTTATTACTCGGAAAATATTAATGAATTCTTGTATTGAGCAGTAATGTATAATGTATTAGGTGTAGGAATATGATTGGAATAGAGATTATGTTATCGATGCCCACGTGGTGATGATTGCGCAGTGTATACCAAGGTTACAGCGCAGTGTTTGTGCGTGCGGGGAATACATGATAGAGTGTGTGGCAACTGCATCCCGTGCGTGGTGACTGAATGTATAATACAAGCCAAGGTGTGCCGGGAAACCCTAAATTAGCCATGCAGCACATAGTTTATACCTGGCGTGTGCAGTGACTACCAAGTGCTGGTCAAGGTGGGCTGTGGACGGATACAACCAATTATTTCCTAGTGTGTTGATAAAGTATTGCCTTGCAGTGGTAATATTTATATTGTAGGAAGGAGGAGGTGAAGGCAGGTGTGTAGTGAGAGGCAGGAGAAGTTCAAACAATAAAAGAAAAGTTCAAACAATATTAGGGTTGCCATATCTGAACAGCCAAAATTCCGGACGCCTCCACCAACACCCATCACCCAACACTCACTTTGGCCCTTTGACGTTATGTAACCTTGAAGGTTACATAACGAATGAATTATAAATAACTTGAATTATATATATATATATATATATACAGACATGGGCGTATTTAGGATCTTGAACCATTGGGGGCTTAGCCCAGCCAAGAGATCTTTAAATGTTTACAGGATAATTTTCTATTTATTCATGAGTATAATGAAAATAAGATGTGAGACACTGTGCTCTACCAAAAGGCTCCGGTAACTTGCTTAGGATAACTTTCGAAACATGAAATTAAAATAAATGAAGACAATCTGAGTTGGGGTTCAACTTCGTTATTAATTTTATTTTCATCAGTAGGAGTAAAACCCTAAGAAAAAGAGAGCTTTGGCGTGATGAAAATGTCCTATAGATTGTATATTCCCAATGCTTTGTTCAGTACTGAAATCTGACCAACCTCGGTCTTATAAATACTTTATTAATATTTTTACATCACAAAGGACTGGCCAAGGACACACAAAAAAATGCACTTGGAAAAAAATGCACTTCTGTTAACTGTGTGTGTTGTCCATCTGATATTCTCTTCTTCACCTCTCCAAAAGGTCTTTTGGTGTCTCCTCTGTCATGCACTCCTCATCTCCTCTGTTCTCTCCACCTCTTTTATGTCCTGCTCATAAGAAGGATGTCATCAGCATACGCTAAGTAACATCTAACCAAATATCTTGTTTTTTACTATAATTTTATGTTGCCCCAGTCAGAGCTTATCTTATTTTTGTGAGAAAAAATATATAATAATAAATTTTAAAAATATGAAAAGGTATTTGAGATCCGGGGCTATTCTAAAAACATTCGGGGCTACAGCCCCCTATGCCCTGGCTTAACTACGCCCCTGGTGCCACGTACAGTGCCCCTCAGTGCCACATATTCTTCAGTGCCTGGTATCTTTGGCTACAGCAATCACCGACTCTCCCTTCTCTAGCAGGTCGGACGGATTCTTCCATTTGCGCTTTTCCCGACATTGTGGCTGGGAGTGAAATATAGGCCTACTTGCCAAACGAGTGAAAACACTGGCCGGCCGGAGCGACGTACAGTAAATCTTCTCTGTAAGAGATCACAAGGTTCACTGAGTGCTAGTGATGTGCACCGGTATCCGGTATACCGAAATACGGGTATTTTAGCACCGGTATTACCGGTATTTTTATTTTCCGGTATACCGGTATCGGTATTAGTATTGCATCGGTATACCGGTATCGGTATTAGTATTGCATCGGTATACCGGTATCGGTATTAGTATTGCATCGGTATACCGTATCGGTATTAGTATTGCACCGTATACCGTATCGGTATTAGTATTGCACCGGTATACCGGTATCGGTATTAGTATTGCATCGGTATACCGGTATCGGTATTAGTATTGCACCGGTATACCGGTATCGGTATTAGTATTGCACCGGTATACCGGTATCGGTATTAGTATTGCATCGGTATACCGGTATCGGTATTAGTATTGCACCGGTATACCGGTATCGGTATTAGTATTGCATCGGTACACCGGTATCGGTATTAGTATTGCATCGGTATACCGGTATCGGTATTAGTATTGCATGGGTTTATACGGTATCGGTATTAGTATTGCATCGGTTATACCGGTATCGGTATTAGTATTGCATCGGTATACCGGTATCGGTATTAGTATTGCATCGGTATACCGGTATCGGTATTAGTATTGCATCGGTATACCGGTATCGGTATTAGTATTGCACCGGTATACCGGTATCGGTATTAGTATTGCATCGGTATACCGGATCGGTATTAGTATTGCACGGTTATACCGGTATCGGTATTAGTATTGCATCGGTATACCGGTATCGGTATTAGTATTGCATCGGTATACCGGTATCGGTATTAGTATTGCATCGGTATACCGGTATCGGTATTAGTATTGCATCGGTATACCGGTATCGGTATTAGTATTGCATCGGTATACCGGTATCGGTATTAGTATTGCATCGGTATACCGGTATCGGTATATTATTTGGTCGGTATTGGATTTCGGTATTATGTTTTTTTCTCTCTTTTTTTTCTGGAAACAGACTCCTGACGAGTACCAAGACCAAGAACTGACTAGTGACTACTCCGACTGCCGAGACACGCATGGTAGCGTAACGCTCATTGGCTCAGAGCCTCAGAATCTGAGGCGCGTGTTATCATTGGCCGATTGCAGCTCAGCTGACAATGCCGCTCTGTGAAACCTCCCTCCCTCCCTCTACCCCTGAGGGCAGACCATCACAGAAAACGGATCATTACGTATCACACAGGCGTCACTATACAAATCTAGCCTAGCTCACATTTTCATTATTGTTATTATTATTATTATTATTATTATTATTATTATTATTATTATTGTTATTATTATTATTATTATTATTATTATTATTATTATTGTTATTATTATTAATCTTAGTCTACTATTATTATGGTTAATAATGGCATCATCATTTTCCTGTCCCCTTTCCTTTTCCTGAAATTTCAAAACAAAGAAATATTAGTTGGAAGTTGTTATTATTATTATCATCCAAATTATTATTATAATTTTATTATTAATATAATTATTTCAAAGATATGTGTGTGTGTGACTGTGTGACTGTGTGTGTGTGTATTCATCCATCTAGTTGTATTTTACAGGGCCAGAGCAACGCTCGTATGGCCCCGTCTCCATATCAACATTTTTATCATTCATCCTTAGTGCTTAGTGTTGGCCGAAGCCACCTACCCGGGAGGCGGGTCACAAACCCCTGGCTAACACCCGGTACCCATTCACTGCTGGGTGGACAGGGGCTCGGGTCTTAAGGAAACACCCCAACTGTTTCCGCTCTGCCCGGGGATCGAACCCGGGACTTCTCGGTTGTGAACCGAGCGTGCTAACCCTTACACTACGGAGTCCCCTTTGTGTGTGTGTGTGTGTGTGTTTTGGTGTGGTGTGTGTGTGTGTGTGTGGGGTGTGTGTGTGTGTGTGTGTGTGTGTGTGTGTGACTGTGTGTGTGACTGTGTGTGTGTGGGGTGTGTGTGTGTGGTGTGGTGTGTGTGTGTGGTGTGTGTGGGGTGTGTGTGTGTGTGTGTGTTTGTGTGTGTGTGTGTGTGTGTGTGTGTGTGTGTGTGTCGGAGAGTTCACACCTCAGATATAGGCGTTTTCTACGGGGGAGCAAGATAAATTTCGCTTGCAAGCGGGCACTTTTCTCTTGCTGTATCCCCGCAGAAAACGCTCGCCGTCGCTTGCTCCATGAGAGGGCGACGCGGCGGCTCAGATGTAAGCAAAACAAAGATCAAATGACTATTTTGACCCTCTAAATATTTTCACACTGGGACGCATCCTTTACCGTCATAGTCAGAAAAGTGTGCAGATTCAGGAAGTGTGCTTATAAATTTAATGTGATCATAAGTAGCCGAGCAATGAGGTGATGAAGCCAAACAAGTGGGAGAAAATGTTTATGCCCTGTTTTACTGAACCCTTGTTTTCGTATACTTGTACTTACATTACAGTTATAAATGTATACTTGTACTTACATTACAGTTATAAATGTATACTTGTACTTACATTACAGTTATAAATGTATACTTGTACTTACATTAGTTATAAATGTATACTTGTACTTACATTACAGTTATAAATGTATACTTGTACTTACATTACAGTTATAAATGTATACTTGTACTTACATTACAGTTATAAATGTATACTTGTACTTACATTACAGTTATAAATGTATACTTGTACTTACATTAGTTATAAATGTATACTTGTACTTACATTACAGTTAAAAATGTATACTTGTACTTACATTACAGTTATAATGTATACTTGTACTTACATTACAGTTATAAATGTATACTTGTACTTACATTACAGTTATAAATGTATACTTGTACTTACATTAGTTATAAATGTATACTTGTACTTACATTACAGTTAAAATGTATACTTGTACTACATTACAGTTATAAATGTATACTTGTACTTACATTACAGTTATAAATGTATACTTGTACTTACATTACAGTTTTAAATGTATACTTGTACTTACATTACAGTTATAAATGTATACTTGTACTTACATTACAGTTATAAATGTATACTTGTACTTACATTACAGTTATAAATGTATACTTGTACTTACATTACAGTTATAAATGTATACTTGTACTTACATTACAGTTATAAATGTATACTTGTACTTACATTACAGTTATAAATGTATACTTGTACTTACATTACAGTTATAAATGTATACTTGTACTTACATTACAGTTATAAATGTATACTTGTACTTTACATTACAGTTATAAATGTATACTTGTACTTACATTACAGTATAAATGTATACTTGTACTTAATTACGTATAAATGTAACTTGTACTTACATTACAGTTATAAAAGTATAAATTGTACTTACATTACAGTTATAAATGTATACTTGTACTTACATTACAGTTATAAATGTATACTTGTACTTACATTACAGTTATAAATGTATACTTGTACTTACATTACAGTTATAAATGTATACTTGTACTTACATTACAGTTATAAATGTTTTACTTGTACTTACATTACAGTTATAAATGTATACTTGTACTTACATTACAGTTATAAATGTTATACTTGTACTTACATTAGTTATAAATGTTACTTGTACTTACATTACAGTTATAAATGTATACTTGTACTTACATTACAGTTATAAATGTTAACTTGTACTTACATTACAGTTATAAATGTATACTTGTACTTACATTACAGTTATAAATGTATACTTGTACTTACATTACAGTTATAAATGTATACTTGTACTTACATTACAGTTATAAAAGTATACTTGTACTTACATTACAGTTATAAATGTATACTTGTACTTACATTACAGTTATAAATGTATACTTGTACTTACATTACAGTTATAAATGTATACTTGTACTTACATTACAGTTATAAATGTATACTTGTACTTACATTACAGTTATAATGTATACTTGTACTTACATTACAGTTATAAATGTATACTTGTATTACATTACAGTTATAAATGTATACTTGTACTTACATTACAGTTATAAATGTATACTTGTACTTACATTACAGTTATAAATGTATACTTGTACTTACATTACAGTTATAAATGTATACTTGTACTTACATTAGTTATAAATGTATACTTGTACTTACATTACAGTTATAAATGTATACTTGTACTTACACTACAGTTATAAATGTATACTTGTACTTACATTACAGTTATAAATGTATACTTGTACTTACATTACAGTTATAAATGTATACTTGTACTTACATTACAGTTTATAAAAAGTATACTTGTACTTACATTACAGTTATAAATGTATACTTGTACTTACATTACAGTTATAAATGTATACTTGTACTTACATTACAGTTATAAATGTATACTTGTACTTACACTACAGTTATAAATGTATACTTGTACTTACATTACAGTTATAAATGTATACTTGTACTTACATTACAGTTAAAATGTATACTTGTACTTACATTACAGTTATAAATGTATACTTGTACTTACATTACAGTTATAAATATACTTGTACTTACATTACAGTTATAAATGTATACTTGTACTTACATTACAGTTATAAATGTATACTTGTACTTACATTACAGTTATAAATGTATACTTGTACTTACATACAGTTATAAATGTATACTTGTACTTACATTACAGTTATAAATGTATACTTGTACTTACATTACAGTTATAAATGTATACTTGTACTTACATTACAGTTATAAATGTATACTTGTACTTACATTACAGTTATAAATGTATACTTGTACTTACATTACAGTTATAAATGTATACTTGTACTTACATTACAGTTATAAATGTATACTTGTACTTACATTACAGTTATAAATGTATACGTTGTAATTACATTACATTTATAAATGTATACTTGTACTTACATTACAGTTATAAATGTATACTTGTACTTACATTACAGTTATAAATGTATACTTGTACTTACATTACAGTTATAAATGTATACTTGTACTTACATTACAGTTATAAATGTATACTTGTACTTACATTAAATTATAAATGTATACTTGTACTTACATTACAGTTATAAAGTATACTTGTACTTACACTTTCAGTTATAAATGATACTTGTACTTACATTTACAGTATAAATGTATACTTGTACTTACATTACAGTTATAAATGTTTTACTTGTACTTACATTACAGTTATAAATGTTACTTGTACTTACATTACAGTTATAAATGTATACTTTGTACTTACATTACATTTATAAATGTATACTTGTACTTACATTAAAAGTTATAAATGTATACTTGTACTTACACTTACAGTTTATAAATGTATATTGTACTTACATTACAGTTATAAATGTATACTTGTACTTACATTACAGTTATAAATGTATACTTGTACTTACATTACAGTTATAAATGTATACTTGTACTTACATTACAGTTATAAATGTATACTTGTACTTACATTACAGTTATAAATGTATACTTGTACTTACATTACAGTTATAAATGTATACTTGTACTTACATTACAGTTATAAATGTATACTTTTTACTTACATTACAGTTATAAATGTATACTTGTACTTACATTACAGTTTATAAATGTATATTGTACTTACATTACAGTTATAAATGTTACTTGTACTTACATTACAGGGTTTTAAATGTATACTTGTACTTACATTACAGTTATAAATGTATACTTGTACTTACATTACAGTTATAAATGTATACTTGTACTTACATTACAGTTATAATGTATTTCTTGTACTTACATTACAGTTATAAAATGTATACTTGTACTTACATTACAGTTATAAATGTATACTTGTACTTACATTACAGTTATAAATGTATACTTGTACTTACATTACAGTTATAAATGTATACTTGTACTTACATTACAGTTATAAATGTATACTTGTACTTACATTACAGTTATAAATGTATACTTGTACTTACATTACAGTTATAAATGTATACTTGTACTTATATCAGTTATAAATGTATACTTGTACTTACATTACAGTTATAAATGTATACTTGTACTTACATTACAGTTATAAATGTATACTTGTACTTACATTACAGTTATAAATGTATACTTGTACTTACATTACAGTTATAAATGTATACTTTACTTACATTACAGTTATAAATGTATACTTGTACTTACATTACAGTTATAAATGTATACTTGTACTTACATTACAGTTATAAATGTATACTTGTACTTACATTACAGTTATAAATGTATACTTGTACTTACATTACAGTATAAATGTATACTTGTACTTACATTACAGTTATAAATGTATACTTGTACTTACATTACAGTTATAATGTATACTTGTACTTACATTACAGTTATAAATGTATACTTGTACTTACATTACAGTTATAAATGTATACTTGTACTTACATTAGTTATAAATGTATACTTGTACTTACATTACAGTTATAAATGTATACTTGTACTTACATTACAGTTATAAATGTATACTTGTACTTACATTACAGTTATAAATGTATACTTGTACTTACATTACAGTTATAAATGTATACTTGTACTTACATTACAGTTATAAATGTATACTTGTACTTACATTACAGTTATAAATGTATACTTGTACTTACATTACAGTTATAAATGTATACTTGTACTTACATTACAGTTTATAAATGTATACTTGTACTTACATTACAGTTATAAATGTATACTTGTACTTACATTACAGTTTTTAAATGTATACTTGTACTTACATTACAGTTATAAATGTATACTTGTACTTACATTACAGTTATAAATGTATACTTGTACTTACATTACGTTATAAATGTATACTTGTACTTACATTACAGTTATAAATGTATACTTGTACTACATTACAGTTATAAATGTATACTTGTACTTACATTACAGTTATAAATGTATACTTGTACTTACATTAAATTATAAAT
Source organism: Chionoecetes opilio (assembly GCA_016584305.1). NCBI lineage: Eukaryota > Metazoa > Arthropoda > Malacostraca > Decapoda > Majidae > Chionoecetes > Chionoecetes opilio. The sequence goes on from JACEEZ010021560.1 coordinate 148,169, forward strand.
GTATACTTGTACTTACATTACAGTTATAAATGTATACTTGTACTTACATACAGTTATAAATGTATACTTGTACTTACATTACAGTTATAAATGTTACTTGTACTTACATTACAGTTATAAATGTATACTTGTACTTACATTACAGTATAAATGTATACTTGTACTTACATTACAGTTATAAATGTATACTTGTATTACATTACAGTTATAAATGTATACTTGTACTTACATTACAGTTATAAATGTATACTTGTACTTACACTTTCAGTTTTAAATGTATACTTGTACTTACATTACAGTTATAAATGTATACTTGTACTTACATTACAGTTATAAATGTATACTTGTACTTACATTACAGTTATAAATGTATACTTGTACTTACATTACAGTTATAAATGTATACTTGTACTTACATTACAGTTATAAATGTATACTTGTACTTACATTTACAGTTATAAATGTATACTTGTACTTACATTACAGTTATAAATGTATACTTGTACTACATTACAGTGATAAAATGTAATACTTGTACTTACATTACAGTTATAAATGTATACTTGTACTTACATTACAGTTATAAATGTATACTTGTACTTACATTACAGTTATAAATGTATACTTGTACTTACATTACAGTTATAAATGTATACTGTACTTACATTACAGTTATAAATGTATACTTGTACTTACATTACAGTTATAAATGTATACTTGTACTTACATTACAGTTATAAATGTATACTTGTACTTACATTACAGTTATAAATGTATACTTGTACTACATTACAGTTATAATGTATACTTGTACTTACATTACAGTTATAAATGTATACTTGTACTTACATTACAGTTATAAATGTATACTTGTACTTACATTACAGTTATAAATGTATACTTGTACTTACATTAGTTATAAATGTATACTTGTACTTACATTACAGTTATAAATGTATACTTGTACTTACATACAGTTATAAATGTATACTTGTACTTACATTACAGTTATAAATGTATACTTGTACTTACATTACAGTTATAAATGTTACTTGTACTTACATTACAGTTAAATGTATACTTGTACTTACATTACAGTTATAAATGTATACTTGTACTTACATTACTTATAAATGTATACTTGTACTTACATTACAGTTTAAATGTATACTTGTACTTACATTACAGTTATAAATGTATACTTGTACTTACATTACAGTTATAAATGTATACTTGTACTTACATTACAGTTATAAATGTATACTTGTACTTACATTACAGTTATAAATGTATACTTGTACTTACATTACAGTTATAAATGTTACTTGTACTTACATTACAGTTATAAATGTATACTTGTACTTACATTACAGTTATAAATGTATACTTGTACTTACATTTACAGTTATAAATGTATAATTGTACTTACATTACAGTTATAAATGTATACTTGTACTTACATTACAGTTATAAATGTATACTTGTACTTACATTACAGTTATAAATGTATACTTGTATTACATTACAAATTTAAATGTATACTTTACTTACATTACAGTTATAAATGTATACTTGTACTTACATTCAGTTATAAATGTAGACTGTACTACATTACAGTTATAAATGTATCTTGTACTTAATCAGTTATAAATGTATACTTGTACTTACATTACAGTTATAAATGTATACTTGTAACTTGACATTACAGTTAGAAATGTAACTTGTACTTAATCATTATAAATGTATACTGTACTTACATTACAGTTATAAATGTATACTTGTACTTACATACAGTTATAATGTAACTGTACTTACATTACAGTTATAAATGTATACTTGTACTACATTACAGTTTAAATGGGATACTGTACTTACATACAGTTATAAATGTTATACTTGTACTTACTTACGTTATAAATGTATACTTGTACTTACATTACAGTTATAAATGTATACTGTACTTACATTACAGTTATAAATGTTACTTGTACTACATTTCAGTAAAATGTATACTTGTACTTACATACAGTTATAAATGTTTTATTGTACTTACATTACGTTATAAAAGTATACTTTTACTTTCATTACAGTTATAAATGTATACTTGTACTTACATTACAGTTATAAATGTATACTTTGTACTTACATTACAGTTATAAATGTATCTTGTACTTACATTTCAGTTATAAAGTTACTTGTACTTACATTACAGTTATAAATGTATACTTGTACTTACATTACAGTTATAAATGTATACTTGTACTTACATTCAGTTATAAATGTATACTTGTACTTACATTACAGTTATAAATGTATATTGTACTTACATTACAGTTATAAATGTATACTTGTACTTACTTACAGTTATAAATGTTTTACTTGTACTTACATTACAGGTTATAAATGTATACTTGTACTTACATTACAGTTATAAATGTTTTACTTGTACTACATTACAGTTATAAATGATACTTGTACTTACATTACAGTTATAAATGTATACTTGTACTTACATTACAGTTATAAATGTATACTTGTACCCTTTCATTACAGTTATAAATGATACTTGTACTTACTTACAGTTATAAATGTATACTTGTACTTACATACAGTTATAAATGTATACTTGTACTTACATTACAGTTATAAATGTAACTTGTACTTACATTAGTTATAAATGTATACTTGTACTTACCTACAGTTATAATGTATACTTGTACTTACATTACAGTTATAAATGTATACTTGTACTTACATTAGTTATAAATGTATACTTGTACTTACATTACAGTTTAAATGTTTTACTTTTACTTACATTACAGTTTATAAATGTATACTTGTACTACATTACAGTTATAAATGGGATACTTGTACTTACATTACAGTTATAAAAAGTATACTTGTACTTACATTACAGTTATAAAAGTATACTTGTACTTACATTCAGTTTAAATGTATACTTTTACTTACATTACAGTTATAAATGTATACTTGTACTTACATTACAGTTATAAATGTATACTTGTACTTACATTACAGGTTATAAATGTTACTTGTACTTACATTTCAGTTATAAATGTATACTTGTACTTACATTACAGTTATAAATGTATACTTGTACTTACATTACAGTTATAAAAGTATACTTGTACTTACATTCAGTTATAAATGTATACTTGTACTTACATTTCAGTTATAAATGTATACTTGTACTTACATTACAGTTATAAATGTATACTTGTACTTAATTACAGTTATAAATGTATACTTGTACTTACATTACAGTTATAAATGTATACTTGTACTTACATTACAGTTATAAATGTATACTTGTACTTACATTACAGTTTATAAATGTTTTACTTGTACTTACATTACAGTATAAATGTATACTTGTAATTACATTACAGTTATAAATGTATACTTGTACTTACATTACAGTTATAAAAAGTATACTTGTACTTACATTACAGTTATAAATGTATACTTGTACTTAATTACAGTTATAAATGTATACTTGTACTTACATTTCAGTTTAAATGTATACTTGTACTTACATTACAGTTATAATGTATACTTGTACTTACATTTACAGTTATAAATGTATACTTGTACTTATATCAGTTATAAATGTAACTTGTACTTTCATTACAGTTATAAATGTATACTTGTACTTACAAATTTCAGTTATAAAAGTATACTTGTACTTACTTACATTATAAATGTTTTACTTGTACTTACATTACAGTTATAAATGTATACTTTTACTTATATCAGTTATAAATGTAAAACTTGTACTTACATTACAGTTATAAATGTATACTTGTACTTACATTACAGTTATAAATGTATACTTGTACTTACATTACAGTTATAAATGTATACTTGTACTACATTTCAGTTATAAATGATATTGTACTTACATTACAGTTATAAATGATACTTGTACTTACATTTAAGTTAAATGTATACTAATGCCATGCAGAATTTCCTCAGGAAGCGATAGTGGTCTCATGTTTCTTAAATATCCAATGGTATTGTCAGCAAATGGGAAAGATGAGTGTGTGAGCTGTTGATTTTCATAAGTCACACTTCCAGTCTTTAACTGCAGCTGTTCTGTGTAAACAAGTTCGAATGCATTTTAAGCAATATATACAGCTGTGACGATTATATTATCCTTAACTACACGCCGCAACCTCACTTATTTGATTCAACTTTTTATGATAAGACATAAATCGAAAGTTTAATTGATTTTGTCGAAAGTACACTGTGTCATTCTTTTATTGAAGCACAAACACCGCCACGTCAGCTCCGAACGCGACAGTGCCCAACAAACATTAATCTTGCTCCCGCAGAAATTCTGCGGTCGGGCGAAGCATCTTCCTGGATGATTGAACATCAAGCGAAAATTTGAGCAAGCGATTTTTTTTCTCATTGCAAGCGAACTTTCTCTTGCTCCCCGCGAACCGCCCTTATGACTGACCCCTCGATCTTTTCTTTAGCCCCCTTCACACATTCCATAATCGACAGCCACGAACGCGCAACAATGCAATGCGCAGCGCCGTCCATGGTATGGTTATGGTCCATCGTGACCGATCTTGACGCGCTCTGCCGAGGCCACGAAAAGTTAGTGTGTGCCACAAAACAATTGGGAAGCTCCCGATTTTTGTAGCCAACGCAGCCTATCGTAAGTCTATCGTGAACGCTATCGTTATCCTATGTATCAAGCTTCGTGACACTATCCGTGATCGTCGTATTTCTATCGTGGACGATAGAAAACGTTTTACGCGCGCCTTCATTCACCTTCCCCCTTTTTTGCACCTCTTCCCGCCTTCCCCCCCTTTCCTCATTCACGCTCACCCTCCCCTGACTCCCTATCCCCTAGTCCTCACCACCACGTGCTGACAACCACCCTCCCCGCCTCCTTAACCCCCTACTCTAAACTCCCTCACCAACATGGTGACACCACCCTCCCCTACTCTCTACCCCTACCCCATGACCCCGTGTGATGCCATACACCCCTACTCCCTACCCACTACTCCCGGATTAACACGTGGTATGCCATTACACCCACTACTCCCATGAACAGTGGTGATGCCATACACCCCCTACTCTTCTACCCCTATCTCCCTGACAACGTGTTGATGCCATACACCCACTACTCCCCTACCCCCCTACTCCCATGAACACGTGTTGATGCCTAACACCCCGCTACTTCCCTACCCCCTACTCCCATGACCACGTGGTGATGCCATTACCCCCTCTCCTACCCCCTACTCCCATTGACCACGTGGTGATGCATACACCCCTACTCCCTACCCCCTACTCCCATTGACCTGCGTGGTGATTCCATACCCCCCTACTCTCCCATGACCACGTGGTGTGCCATACACCCCCTCTCCCTACACCCTACTTCCCATGACCACGTGGTGATGCCAATACACCCCTACTTCCCATGACCACGTGGTGATGCCAATACACCCCCTACTTCCCATGGACCATCGTGGTAATGGGGAGTAGCGGTAGGGGTGGTGGTGGATCCAACCCCCGGTTTTAACCACTCACACCTCCAACAAACGCCCTTCTCCATCCGCCAACCCCCCCCTTTCCTCCCACCAACACCATCACCCCCTTCTTTATTACAACCCTCCAACCCGTCTCCCTCCCTTCTCCATTAAAACCAACCAACCCTGTTTTCTCCCACCTTCATCTCTAGCCCCCCTTCCTTCACCATCACCATGGCAACATCCACCCACGTGTGAGGCATGTTCTACATATCCTCATATCGTGATCGTTGCTATCACGATCCTCTTGATGCTCCAGAGCGTCAAGAGGATCTTGATACGTTGCATGGCACCGTTCATTGGCCTGTGTGGTTTCTTTACTCTATCGTGACGACAAAATACGTTTGATTTTCCATTCGTGAACATAGTCTTACAGCTGCATGACTCCATCTGATCATCTTACGACCGTCATGACACCTACTTACAGGCACTGCCATAGTTGTGAGGCTATCGTGGTCGGCGTTATCGTGGTTCAAATTTCAGTGACCTGACGAGTGTGATTGAACAACAAACAACACCACAATGACAAATTTTGTAATGGTGGACTAGTGTGGTGACACTTGTGGTAATTACATGACAAAACAGTAAAACAAAAGTAAAAATTTGGGATGATTTCGTACTTATAAACAAAAAATACTTTGCAATTTGAATAATAAATATGAAATAGCACAAATGGCAACCTGTACCAGCATCAATATTCTTGCACCAACCTTCAATCTGCAAGTATTGTTGGTCATGACTATACGTTGACATGAATGAGAAATGATACATAAAACATTATTTCATTTACGCAAGAGCAGAATAATATAAAAGCAAACTGAATATTGTGAAGATTTCTACAACTGATATCCGTTGTTCGTCGTCCCGTTTTGATTGGTACATGACTATAACAATCCAGTTACATTTGTGTAGATAGTTATAGGTGGTAGTGGTGGTGGCACAGAGACAATGGATGACAAATACCTTTCCAAATTTTGCTACAGTTGCTCTGACGAAAGACAGACTCCTCCAGGTCACCAAGGCGGGTGGTGAAAAGAACTAAACAGCAGTATTTGAACACAGTGAAATTCATGGTGATAACATACATTTCGAACTTAAAACCAACTTGAAAAATGATCCGACTTATCAGTCCAGTATCATGAATCATGTGTGGCGAAAGTACCTCATAACCGCAAACGATTATAGAAAAACAAAAAAGAAGCGTATCAAGTCCTCAGTCCAATACCTACAAGAGGACACGGTCCAGCCAGGGTCTCCGTGATTGGTTACATTCAATGTTTCTGGTTGCTGTGGACCATGTCCCCTGTGGAACAAGATCCAACACCGATCGGTGAATCATTGCATACTTGTGAGAGAGCTGAAGGCAAGAGGAGGTGTAGGTGGCACACTAAGTCGTACACCATAGAAGATAAAATATACGATGAGTGCACCGAACGAGCAGACATTGGGCAAACGAGGTGCGCAAGCGACTATCCGGCTCGCCGTCAGAGTCAAGCCGACTTCATGCGGCTGGATGCACTATATCATCGTGACTGCTACGCGACGTGGACGCTAGCTGACGTGTTTGCACTTCTACAACATTTCCGACTGCTGGAGTGATAAATGCAAGCAGTGTCCGTACATGCAGTCGCCGCTGAAGGCCGTTCCATTATTGGACATCGATGCAACCTTGCAAGATATCTTCCATCACCCCGCCTCCCTTGCGGCACGCGCATGCATCTGTCGGGTGCGAACACACGGTCGCCAGCTATTACGTCTTCGGGAAAGGCATCGTGCTGAAGGTTTCTGATAGCAGTATAAACGTTCCTAGGGTGATATTTCCACCAAGCGATAAGCATAATGAACATTCAGTATATAATTCAAATATAATGCAATATGGTTTCCTACGGGGCACGGAATCCGGGTGTTTGGCGATAGCTCACTTCGATTAACCAATCAACAGGTCTGGCAGAGGCAAGGGCCTTCTCCTAGCATGTTATAACCAATGCGCAACTGTGAATCTCTCTTTGACGCCGATTGAAAGTGTGGCAGAAAAAAAATGAAACGCAAGTCTTAAGTCACAAAAGCTGTTGCTGTCCTTCACTTCTACGGACGTACCTTCATGAGAGAACGCACTACGCGGTCATTAGCTGTGTCTGTAATGCTCAACTGCCTCGAGCCCGGCCCCCTACTCTGGACCCAACCCACATGGATGGTATCGTCCCGAGGGGCAAGCATTGTTCTACACCACGACTGTCGTACCTCCAGACACACCCTGGCACCTGTGTATCTCCTTAAAGTTCCTTAAATGCGGCTGCGGCGGCGAACAAGGATGCTCCTCCAGGAGATGCAACTACTGCAAGGCGCACGGCCTACCTTGCACCCTCTTCTGCAAACTGCAGAGGACAGATGGGTGCCCCACCAAATAGTCAGTTGAACTTTGCTAACATTTCTTCTGGAATGAGATTATGTTTATTGTCAATGTTGAATTTTAAGGGGGGGTTTGGAATACACTGTTTTAATTATTAATTACTGTTTTTCATGTAAACAATTAATCGTAATGTTACGTTGAACGTGACTTTTGACCTTGTTTTTGACCTCCAATTGAAAAAATAGGCCACAATAAACGATTTCTCCATGTCAAAAATCATAGTGGAAAAGTCTATTACATGTGCTCTAGATACCTGGTAGTAGAGTTTTTAATATTTTATGTTCCTACGGAAGTCGCCGTCATGGCGGCCATTTTTGGACTTCGTCGATTTCTCGATCAAGGATTTTCTCTTTTTATCCGCCTGACAAATGCTTATAGACATCCTGTATGGTGTAGACTCCATCGCCTGGCATGCCTTATAGACATCTAATGGTTGTAGACTCCATCGCCTGACAGCCTTATAGACTCCTAATGATGTAGACTCCATCCCTGACATGCCTTATAGACATCCTGATGGTGTAGACTCCATCGCCTGACATGCCCTTATAGACATCCTACTGGTGTAACCCATCGCCTGATAGCTTTATAGACCATCCTAATGTTGTGAGACTCATCGCCCTGACATGCCTTATAGACATCCTAATGGTGTAAGACCTCCATCGCCTATATGCCTTATAGACCTCCTAATGGTGTTAGACTCCATCGCTGCATGCCTTATAGCCATCCTAATGGTGTAGACTCATCGCCTGATATGCTTTATAGACATCCTAATGGTGTAGACTCCATCGCCTGATATGCTTTATAGCATCCTGATGTGTAACTCATCGCCTGATATGCCCCTTATATACATCCTAGATGGTGTAGACTCCATCGCCTGATATGCTTTATAGACATCCAATGGTTGTAGACTTCCATCGCCTGATATGCTTTATAGACTCCTGATGGTGTAGAATCCCTCGCTTAATAGATATCCTTATAGACATCCTGATGGTGTAGACTCCATCGCCTGACATGCATTATAGATATCCTAATGATGGTAGACTCCATCGCTGATATGCCTATAGACATCCTAATGGTGTACGACTCCCATCGCCTGAATATGCCTTATAGACATCCTAATGGTGTAGACTCATCGCCTGATATGCTTTAATAGACTCCTAATGATGTAGACTCCATCGCCTGATAATGCCTTATAGACATCCTGTGGTGTCGCTCCATCGCCTGACATGCCTTATAGACATCCTAATATGTAGACTCCATCGCCTGATATGCCTTATAAGACATCCTAATGTGTAGACCTCCATCGCCTGATATGCCTTATAGACTCCTAATGGTGTAGACTCCAATCGCCTGCTATGCTTTATCGCCATCACTAATGGTGTGACTCCATGCGCCTGATATGCCTTATAGACATCTAATGGTGTAGACTCCATCGCCTGATATGCCTTATAGACCATCCTATGGTGTAGACTTCCATCGCCTGATATGCCTTATAGACATCCTACATGGTGTAGACCTCCATCGCCTGTATGCCCTTATAGACATCCTACTGGTGTGAGACTCACATCGCCTGATATCCTTATAGACATCCTAATGGTGTAGACTCCATCGCCTGAATATCTTTATTAGACATCCTAATGGTGTCAGACTCCATCGCCTGATATGCCTATAGACATCCTAATGGTTAGACTACCATCGCCTGACATGCCTTATAGACTCCTAATGGTGTAGACTCCATCGCCTGATATGCCTTAAGACATCCTCATGGTGTAAGACTCCATCGCCTGATATCTATAGACATCCTAATGGTGTAGATCCATCGCCTGTATGCCTTTATAGACATCCTAATGGTGTAGACTCCATCGCCTGATATCGCTTATAGAGACATCCTATTGGTCGTAACTCATCGCCTGAATATGCCTTAGACATCTAATGGTGTAGACTCCATCGACTGACATGCTTTATGGACCATCCTACATGGTGTAGACTTCCATCGCCTGACATGCTTATAGACAGATCCTAATGGTGTAAGACTCATCGCCTGACATGCTTTATAGACTCCTAATGGTGTAGACTCCATCGCCTGATATGCCTTATAAGACATCCTAATGGTGTAGACTCCATCGCTGCATATCTTTATAGACATCCTAATGGTGTAGACTCCTCGCCTGATATGCCTTATAGACATTCCTAATGGTGTAGACTCCATCGCCTGACATGCCTTATTTAGAATCTAATGTTGTAGACTCCATCGCTGATATGCCTTTAGACCTCCTAATGGTGAGAATCCATCGCCTGATATGCTTATGACATCCTAATGGTGTAGACTCCATCGCTGATATGCTTATAGACCATCCTAATGGTGTAGACTCATCGCCTGATATGCCTTATAGACATCCTAATGGTGTAGACTCCATCGCCTGATATGCTTAGAGACATCCTAATGTGTAGACTCCATCGCCTGACATGCTTATAGACATCCTAATGTGTAGACTCCATCCGCCTGACATTCCTTATAAGACTCCTATGGTGTAGACCTCCATTGGCCTGACATGTTTTAGCGACATCCTAATGGTGTAGACTCCATCGCCTGACATGCTTATAGACATCCTAATGTGTAGAACTCCATCGCCTGACATGCCTTATAGACCTAATGGTGTAGACTCCATCGCCTGATATGCCTTTTAGAGAGAATCCTAATGGGTGTAGACTCCATCTCCTGACATGCCTTTATAGACATCCTAATGGTGTAGACTCCATCGCCTGACATGCCTTATAGACATACCTAATGGTGTAGACTCCTCCCTGCCATGCTTTAATAACTCCTAATGTGTAACCCCATCGCCTGATATGCCTTATAGACATCCTAATGTGTCGACTCCTCGCCTGACATGGCCTTATAGACATCCTAATGGTGTAGACTCCATCGCCTGACATACTTTATAGACTCCTAATGGTGTAGACTCCATCGCCTGATATGCCTTATAGACATCTAATGGTGTAGACTCCATCGCCTGATATGCCCTTAAGACATCATGGTGTAGACCTCCATCGCCTGATATGCCTTATAGACATCCTACTGGTTGTAGACTCCATCGCGCTGAGATGCTTTATAGACATCCTAATGTGTAGACTCCATCGCCTGATATCTTATAGACATCCTAATGGTGTAGACTCCATCGCCTATATCTTTATAGACATCCTAAGGTGTAGACTCCATCGCCTGACATGCTTTAATAGACATCCTAATGGTGTAAGACTCCATCGCCTGATATGCCTTATAGACATCCTAAATGGTGTAACTCCATCGCCTGAGATGCCTTATAGACATCCTATGGTGTAGACATCCATGCCTGTATGCTTTATAGACATCCTAAATGGTGTAGACTCATCGCCTGATATGCCTTTAGACATCCTAATGTGTAGACTCCATCTCCTGATATCTTTATTAGACTCCTAATGGTGGTAGACTCCATCGCCTATATGCCTTATGCATCCTCAGGTGTAGACTCCATCGCCTGATATGCTTTATAGACATCCTAATGGTGTAGACTCCATCGCCTGATATGCTTTTAGACTCTAATGGGGTAGACTCCATCGCCTGATAATGCCTTATAGACTCCTAATGGTGTAGACTCCATCGCCTGACATGCCTTATAGACATCCCTAATGGTGTAGACTCCATCGCCTGAGATTTCTTTATAACAATCCTAATGGTGTAGACTCCATCGCCTGATATGCTTTAATACTCCTAATGGTGTAGACTCCATCGCCTGACATGCTTAATAGACATCCTGATGGTGTAACTCCATCGCCTGATATACTTTTATAACATCCTAATGGTGGTAGACTCCATCGCCTGACATGCCTTATAGACATCCTAATGTGTTATACTCCATCGCCTGATATGCTTTATAGACTATCCTAATGTGTAAAGACTCTCGGCCTGCATGCCTTATAGACATCCTAATTGTTTAGACTCCATCGCTTGACAGCCTTATAGACATCCTATGTGTAGACTCCATCGCCTGATATGCTTATAGACATCCTAATGATGTAGACTCCATCGCCTGAAAAAAAAAAAAAAAAAAACAAAATTAAAATGCTATAGACATCCTAATGGTGTAGACTCCATCGCTGATATCCTTATAGAACATCCTAATGGTGTAGACTCCATCGCTGATATGGCCTTATGACATCCTAATGGTGTAAGACTCCCATCGCCTGATATGCTTTATATAAGACATCCTAATGAGTAGACTCCATCGCTGACATGCCTTATGACATCTAATGTGTATGACTCCATCGCCTGATTGCCTTATAAGACATCCTAAGGGTGTAGACCTCAAATCGCCTGATATGCCTTATAGACATCCTAAATGGTGTAGACTCCATCGCCTGGCATGCTTATAGACATCCAATGGTGTAGACTCCATCGCCTGATATGCCGTATAGCATCCTAATGATGTAGACTCCATCGCTGAACATGCCTTATAGACATCCTAATGGTGTAGACCCTCCATCGCCTGATAAATGCCTTATAGACATCCTAATGTGTAAGACTCCCATCGCCTGATATGGCCTTATAGACATCCTAATGGTGTAACTCCATCGCCTGGCATGCTTTATAGACATCCTAATGATGTAGACTCCATCTCGCCTGGCCATGCCTTATAGACATCCTAATGGTGTAGACTCCATCGCCTGATATGCCTTTAATAGACATCCTAATGGTGTAGACCTCCTCGCCTGCACATGCTTATAGACATCCTTGGTGTAGACTCATCGCCTGATATGCCCTTATAGACATCCTAATGGTGTAGACTCTATCGCCTGCTATGCTTGATAGACATCCTAATGTGTAGACTCCAATCGCCTGAATATGACCTTATAGACATCCTAATGGTGTAGACTCATCGCCTGACTGCCCTTATAGACAATCCTAATGGTGTAGACTCCATCGCCTGACCATGCTTATAGACATCCTAATGGTGTAGACTCCTCGCCTACATGCCTTATAGACATCCTATGGTGTAGACTCCATCGCCTGATATGCATATATACATCCTAATGGTGTAGCCTCCATCGCCTGATATGCTTTATAGACATCCTAATGGTGTAGACTCCATCGCCTGACATGCCTTATAGACATCCCTAATTGTGTAGACTCCATCGCCTGACATGCCTTATAGACACCTACTGGTGTAGACTCCATCGCTATATGCTTTATAGACCTCCAATGGTGTAGACCTCCATCGGCCGACATCCTTAAGACATCTAATGGTGTAGACTTCCATCGCCTGACCATGCCTTATAGACATCCTAATGGTGTAGACTCTATCGCCTTCATGCCTAATATAGAAGACACTAATGGTGTAGACTCCATCGCTGACATGCCTATCGACTCCTAATGGTGTAGACTCCGCGCCTGATATGCCTTTATAAGACATCCTAATGGTGTAGACTCCATCGACTGAACATGCCTTATAGGACATCCTAATGGTTAATACTCCTCTCCTGATATGCCTTATAGACACCTAATGTGTATAGCTCCATCGCCGATTGCCTTATAGCCTCCTAATGGGTGTAGACCCATCGCCTGCTATGCCTTTAGACATCATGATGGTGTAGACTCCATCGCCTGAATATGCTTTATAGACCTCCTAATGATGTATACTCCATCGCCTGACATGCCGTTATGACATCCTAATGGTGTAGACATCCATCGCTGCTATGCCCTAATAGACATCCTAATGGTGTAACTCCATCGCCTGATATGCTTATAGACATCCTAATGATGTGACTCCATCGCCTGATATGCCTTATAGACATCCTACATGATGTAGACTCATCGCCTGACATGCCTTATAGACATCCTAATGATGTCGACTCCATCGCCTGACATGCTGTATAGACATCCTAATGATGTAACTCCATCGCATGACATGCTTATAGACATCCTAATTATGTAGCTCCATCCGCCTGCTTGCTTTATAGACATCCTAATGGTGTAGACTCCATCGCCTGCTATGCCTTATAGACATCCTAATGAATGTAGACTCCATCCCTGACATGCTATAGACTCCTACATGATGTTAGAATCCATCGCCTGACATGCTTTATAGACATCCTAATGATGTAGACTCCCATCGCCTGATATGCCTTATATACATCCTAATGATGTAGACTCCCTCGCCTGACATGCTTTTATAGACATCCTAATGATTTAGACTCCATCGCCTGATATGCTTTATAGACATCCGAATGGTGTAGACTCCATCGCCTGATATGCTTTATAGACATCCTAATGGTTTAGACTCCATCGCCTGCTAGCTTATCGACATCCTAATGGTGTATACCTCCATCGCCTATATGCCGTATAGACATCCTAATGGTGTATACTCCCATCGCCTGAGCATGCCTTCTAGACATCCTATGGTTTGACTCCATCGGCCTGATATGCTTTATAGACACCTATGATGTAGACTCCATCGCCTGATATGCTTTTTAGACATCCTATGGTGTAGACTCAAATCGCCTGGCATGCCTTATAGACATCCTAATGGTGTAGAATACCATCGCCTGATATGCCCTTATGACATCCTAATGGTGTAGACTCCATCGCCTGGCATGCCTTATAGACATCCTAATGGTGTAGCCACTCCATCGCCTGAATGCCCTTATAGACATCCTCATGGTGGTAGAACTCCATCGCTGACATGCCTTATAGACATCCTATGGTGTAGACTCCTCGCCTGTATGCACTTATAGACATCCTAATGGTGTAGACTCATCGCCGACTGCCTTATAGACATCCTAATGGTGTGACTCCATCGCCTGATATGCCTATAGACATCCTAATGGTGTAGACTCCATCGCCACCTGCTATGCATGTATAGGACATCCTAATGTGTAGAACTCATCGCCTGATATGCCTTATAGACCTCCTAATGGTGTAGAACTCCATCGCCTGACATGCCTTATAGACACCTAATGGTGTGACTCCATCGCCTGACATGCCTTATAGACTCCTAATGTGTAGACTCCATCGCCTGACATGCCCTTATAGACATCCTAATGGTTTAGACTCCATCGCCTGATATGCCTTATAGACCATCCTAATGATGGTGTAGACCCCATCGCCTGATATGCTTTATAGACATCCTAATGTTGTAGACTCCATCGCCTAGACATTCCTTATAGACATCCTAATGGTGTAGAACTTCCATCGCCGACATGCCTTATAGACATCCTAATGGTGAGACCCATCGCCTGATATGGCTTTATAGACCATCCTAATGGTGTAGACTCACATCGCCTGACATATCCTTATAGAACATCCTAATGGTGTAACACAGACTCCATCGCCTGACATGCCCTTATAACATCCTAATGGTTAGACTCCATCGCCTGACATGCCTTATAAGGACATTCCTAATGGTAGACTCCATCGCCTGACAGCCTTTGACATCCGAATGTGTAGATCCATCGCCTGATATGCTTTATAGACATCCTAATGGTGTAGACTCCATCGCTGACATGCCTTATAGGGACATCCTAATGGTTTAGACCTCCATCCCTGATTGCCTTATAGACATCCTATGTGTGTAGACTCCATCGCCTATATGCCCTTATAAGACATCCTAATGGTGTGAGACTCCATCGCCTGCTATGCCTTATTAGACATCCTGATGGTGTAGACTCCATCAGCCTGATTGCTGTATAGACATCCTAATGATGTAGACTCCATGCGCCTGACATGCCTATAGACATCCAATTGTGTGACTCCATCGCCTGCTATGCCTTATAGAGCATCCTAATGGTGTAGACTCCCCCATCGCCTGATTATATGCCCTTATAGACATCCTAATTTGTAGACTCTCATCGCCTGATATGCCTTATAGACTCCCTAATGATGTAGACTCCATCGCCTGATATGCCTTATAGACATCCTAATGATGTAGACTCCATCGCCTGACATGCTTTATAGACATCCTAATGATGTAGACTCCATCGCCTGACATGCCTTATAGACATCCTAATGATGTAGACTCCATCGCCTGCCATGCTTTATAGACATCCTAATGGTTAAGACTCCATCGACCTGCTATGCCTTATAGACATCCTAATGATGTAGGACCCATCGCCTGACATGCCTTATAAGACATCCTACATGATGTAGACTCCCGCCTGACATGCTTTATAGACATCCTAATGATGTCACTCATCGCCTGGATATGCTTAATAGACATCCTAATGATGTAGACTCCATCGCCTGAACATGCTTTATAGACATCCTATGATGTAGACTCATCGCCTGATATGCCTTATAGACTCCTAATGATGTAGCTCCATCGCCTGTATATGCCTTATAGACTCCTAATGTTGTATACTCCTCGCCTGTATGCTTTATAGACATCCTGAGGGTGTATGACTCCATCGCCTGATATGCTTATAGAATCCTAATGGTGTAGAGCTCCATCGCCTGATATGCTTATAGACATCCTAATGATGTAGACTCATCGCCTGACATGCCTTATAGACATCCTAAATGGTGTAGAACTCCATCGCTGATATGCCTTATAGACATCCTAATGATGTAGACTCCATCGCCTGATATGCCTTATAGACATCCTAATGGTGTAGACTCCATCGCCTGCGATGCTTTAATAGACTCCTAATGGGGGTAGAGACTCCATCGCCTGATATGCCTTATAGACATCCTAATGATGTAGACTCCATCGCCTGATATGCCTTATAGACATCCTAATGGTGTAGACTCCATCGCCTGATATGCCTTATAGACATCCTGATGGTGTAGACTCCATCGCCTGCTATGCCTTATAGACATCCTGATGGTGTAGACTCCATCGCCTGCTATGCCTTATAGACATCCTAATGATGTAGACTCCATCGCCTGACATGCCTTATAGACATCCTAATGATGTAGACTCCATCGCCTGATATGCCTTATAGACATCCTAATGATGTAGACTCCATCGCCTGCTATGCCTTATAGACATCCTAATGATGTAGACTCCATCGCCTGCTATGCCTTATAGACATCCTAATGGTGTAGACTCCATCGCCTGCTATGCTTTATAGACACCCTGATGGTGTAGATAAGACTCCATCGCCTGCTATGCTTTATAGACAATCCTTATGGTGTAGGACTCTCGCCTGCTATGCTTTATAGACATCCTGATGGTGTAGACTCCTCGCCGATATGCCCTTATAGACTCCTAATGATGTAGACTCCCATCGCCTGATATGCCTTATAGACATCCTAAGGTGTAGACTCATCGCCTGCTATGCTTTTATAGAAATCCTAATGTTGTAGACTCCATCGCCTGATATGCCTTAATAGCATCCTAATGAATGTAGACTCCCATCGCCTGATATGCTTATAGACATCCTAATGGTGGAGACTCCATCGCTGATATGCCTTCTAGACATCCTGATGTGTGACTCCTCGCCTGCTATGCCTTATAGACAATCCTGATGGTGTCGACTCCATCGCCTGCTATGCCTTATAGACCTCTCTAATGATGTAGACTCCATCCGCCTGACATCCTTATAGACATCCTATGATGTAGACTCATCGCCCTGACAGAATGCTTTATAGACATCCTAATGTGTAGACTGCCATCGCTGATATGCCTTATAACATTCCTAATGATGTAGACTCCATCGCTGACATGCTTTATAGACATCCTAATCTGTAAGACTCCATCGCCTGATATGCCTTATAGACATCCTAATGTGTAGACTCCATCCGCCTGCTATTCTTTTACTAGACTCGCTGATGGTGGTGACTCCATCGCATGATATGCCTTATAGACACATCCTAATTATGTAGGACTCCATCGCCTGAATATGCATTATAGACATCCTAATGGTGTAGACTCCATCGCCTGCTATGCTTAGAGACCATCCTAATGGTGTAGACTCCATCGCCTGATATGCCTTATATACATCCTAATGATGTAGACTCCCATCGCCTGATCTGCCTTATAGACATCCTAATGTGTAGACTCAATCGCCTATATTCCTTATAGACTCCTAATGATGTAGACTCCATCGCCTGATAATGCTTTTATAGACTCCTAATGGTGTGACTCCATCGCCTGATATGCTTTATAGACATCCTAATGATGTAGACTCCATCGCCCTGATATGCTTTATAGACATCCTAATGGTGTAGACTCCCATCGCCTGATATGCTTTATAGACATCCTAATGGTGTAGACCTCCATCGCCGATATGCTTTAATAGACATCCTAATGGTGTAGACTCCATCGCCTGACATGCTTATAGACATCCTGATGGTGTTAGACCCATCGCCGACATGGCCTTATAGAACATCGAATGATGTAGACGCCATCGCCTGATATGCTTTAATAGACATCCTAATGGTGTAGACTCCATCGCCTGATATGCTTATAGACAACCTAATGGTGTCGACTCCATCGCCTGATATGCTTTATAACATCCTAATGGTGTATACTCCATCGCCTGATATGCTTTATAGACATCCTAATGGTGTAGACTCATCGCCTGACATGCCTTATAGACATCCTAATGATTGTAGACTCCATCGCCTGTATGCTTTATAGACATCCTGATGTGTAGACTCCATCGCCTGACAGGGCCTTCTAGACATCCTAATGATGTAGACTTCATCGCCTGATATGCGTTATAACGATCTAATGGTGTAACTCCATCGCCTGATATGCCTTATAGACATCCTAATGGTGTAGACTCCTCGCCTGATATGCTGTATGACATCCTAATGGTGTAGACTCCATCGCTGATATGCCTTATGACATCCTAATGGTGTAGACTCCATCGCCTGACTGCTTATAGACAGCCTGATGGTGTAGACTCCATCGCCTGATATGCTTATAGCATCCTTAGGGTGTAGAACTCCATCGCCTGGATATGCTTTATAGACATCCAATGATGTAGACTCCATCGCCTGCTATGCTTTATAGACATCCTGATGGTGTAGACTCCCTGCGCTGAACATGCCTTATAGACATCCTAATGGTGTAGACCTCCATCGCCTGACATGCCTTATAGACATCCTAATGGGGTAGACTCCATCGCCTGATCTGCTTTTTAATAGACATCCTAATGGTGTTAGTAGACTCCCATCGCCTGAACAGGCCTTATGACTCCTAATTGGTTTTAGACTCCATCGCCTGATATGCTTTATAGACATCCTAATGGTGTAGACTCCCCTCGCCTGATTGCTTTATAGACATCACTAATTGTGTAGACCTCCATCGCCTGATATCTTTATGACATCCTGATGTGTAGACTTTCATCGCCTGCATATGCTTTATAGACATCCTATGGTGTAGACTCCACGCCTGACATGCTATAGACATCCTAATGGTGTAGATTCCATCGCCTGGATATGCATTATAGACTCCTGATGGTGTTAGACTCCATCGCCTGATATGCCTTATAGACATCCTAATGGTGTAGACTCCATCGCCTGATATGCTTTATAGACATCCTGATGGTGTAGACTCCATCGCCTATATGCTTTATATACTCCTAATGATGTAGACTCCATCTCCTGACATGCCTTATAGACATCCTAATGGTGTAGACTCATCGCCTGATATGGCCTATATACTCCTGATGGTGTAGACTCCATCGCCTGCTAGCTTTATAGACATGCCTATGGTGTAGACTCCATCGCCTGATATGGCTTTTATGACATCCCAATGGTGTAGACTCCATCGCCTGATATGCCTTATAGACATCCTAATGGGTGTAGATCTCCATCGCCTGATATTCTTATAGACTCCTAATGGTGTATACTCCATCGCCTGATATGCTTTATAGACATCCTAATGGTTTTAGACTCAATCGACTAGATATGCTTTATAGACATCCTATGGTGTAGACTCCATCTGCCTGATATGCTGTATAGACATCCTAATGGTGTAGACTCCATCGCCTGAATATGCTTATAGACATCCTGATGGGTGTAGACTCATCGCCCTGATATGCCTTATAGACTCCCTGATGGTGTAGACTCCATCGCCTGATATCCTATAGACATCCTAATGGTGTAGACTCCATCATCGCCTGCTATGCCCTTATCGACATCCTGATGGGTTAGACTCCATCGCCTGCTATGGCCTTATCTACATCCTAATGGTGTAGACTCCATCGCTGATCATATGCCTTTTAGACATCCTCATGATGTATACTCCATCGCCTGATATTGCGTTATAGACATACCTAATGGGGTATACTCCATCGCCTGATATGCCTTATGCATCACCTGATGGTGTAGATCCATCGCCTGAATATGCCTTATAGACATCCTGATGGTGTAGACTCCATGCCTGATATGCTTATAGACTCCTATGGTGTAGAACTCCATCGCCTGATATGCCTTTATAGACATCCTAATGGTGTAGACTCCATCGCCTGATTGCCTTAATAGACACTCCTGATGGTGTAACTCATCGCCTGATAGCCTTATAGACATCCTAATGGTGTAGACTCCATCGCCTGATTGCCTTATAGACTCCTAATGGTGTATACTCCATCGCCCTCTATGCTTATATACCGATCCTGATGGGGTAACCCCATTCGCCTGCTATGCCTTAGAGACATCCTAATGGTGTAGACTCCATCGCCTGCTATCTTTATGACATCCTACTGATGTAGACTCCATCGCTGATATGCTTTATAGACATCCTACTGGGTGTATAGACCTCCATCGCCTATATGGCCTTATAGACATCCTGATGGTGGTAAGACTCCCTCGCCCATGGGATATGTCTTATAGACATCTAATGTGTAGACTCATCGCCCTGCTATGCCCTTATAGACATCCTAATGGTGTAGACTCCATCGCCTGCTATGGCCTTATAGAAATCCTAATGGTGTAGACCTCCATCGCTCTATGCTTATAGACTCCTGATGTGTAACTCCATCGCCTGAATGCTTATAGACATCCTAATGGTGTAGACTCCATCGCCTGCTATGGCTTTTATAGACTCCTGATGGTGTTAGACTCCATCGCCTGATATGCTTTATAGACACTCTAATGGTGTAGACTCCATCGCCTGACATGCTTATAGACATCCTAATGGGTAGACTCCATCGCCTGACATGCCTTATGACCTCCTAAATGGTGTAGACTCCATCCGCCTGAATGCTATAGACATCCTAATGGTGGTAGACTCCATCGCCTATATGCTTTAATAGACATCCTAATGGTGTAAGACTCCATCGCCTGATATGCTTTAGTAGACATCCTAATGGTGTGACTCCATCGCCTGATATGCTTTTATATACATCCTATGGTGTATGACTCCTATCGCCTGATATCTTTATAGACATCCTAATGGTGGTAGACTCCATCGCCTGATATGCTTTATGACATCCTAATGGTGTAGACTCCATCGCCTGATATGCTTTATAGACATCCTCAGGGTGTAGACTCCATAGCTGATATGGCTTTATAGACATCTATGGTGTAGACTCCATCGCCTTATATTCTTTCTAGACATCTAATGATGTAGACTCCATCGCCTGACATGCTTTATAGACTCATCCTAATGATGTAGACTCCATCGCCTGCTATGCTTTTATAGCTCCTATATGATGTAGACTCCATCGCCTGGATATGCTTTATAGACATCCTAATGATGTAGACTCCATCGCCTGATATGCTTTTAGACATCCTAAGGTGTAGACTCCATCGCCTGATATGCTTTATAACATCCTAATGGTGTAGACTCCATCGCTATATGCTTTATAGACTCCTGATGGTGTAGACTCCAGCGCCTGATATGCTTTATAAGACATCCTAATGTGGTAGACTCCATCGCCTGATATCTTTTATAGACATCCAATGGTGTAGACTCCAATCGCCTGATATGCCTTATAGACATCTAAATGATGTTAGACTCCCCTCGACTGCTATGCTTTATAGCATCCTAATGAATGTAGACTCTCGCCTGATATGCTTTATAAGACATCCTAAGGGTGTAGACTCCATCGCCTGATATGCTTTATAGACTCCTTAATGATGTAGTACTCCTCGCCTGCTATGCTTTATAGACCTCCTAATGGTGTAAGACTCCATCCGCCTGATATGCTTTATAACATCCTAATGAATGTAGACTCCATCGCCTGATAGGCTTTATAGACATCCTAATGGTGTAGACCCAATCGGCCTGATATGCTTTATAGACATCCTAATGATGTAGACTCCATCGGCCTGAACATGCCTTTATAGACATCCTAATGATGTAGACTTCCCATCCGCCTGACATGCCTTTAGACATCCTAATGGTGTAGACTCCATCGCCTGATATGCTTTATAACATCCTAATGAGTAGACTCATCGCCTGATATGCTTTATAGACAATCCTATGGTTGAGACTCCATCGCCTGATATGCTTTTATAGACATCCTAATGATGTAGACTCATCGCCTTATATGCTTTATAGACATCCTGATGGTGTAGACTCCCATCGCTGATTGCTTTATAGACATGCTACATGGTAGTAGACTCCATCGCCTGCTATGCTTTTATAGACTCCTAATATGTGTAGACTCTCGCATGATATGCTTTATAGACATCCTAAATGGTGTAGACTCCATCGCCTGCTATGCCTTCATAGACATCCTAATGGTGTAGAACTCCATCGCCTATATGCTTTAATATACTCCTAATGGTGTAGACTCCATCGGCCTGATATGCTTTATAGACATCTAATGGTGTAGACTCCATCGCTGCTATGCCTTATAACATCCTAATGGTGTAGACTCCATCGCCTGATATGCTTTATAGACATCCAATGGTGTAGACTCCATCGCCTGATATGCCTTATAGACATCGCTAATGATGTATACTCCATCGCCTGCTATGCTTTATTAGACATCCTAATGGTGTAGACTCCATCCGCCTGATATGCCTTTATAGACATCCTAATGGGGGGTTTTTTTGGGGGGTAGACTCCCTCGCCGGGATATGCTTTATCGACATCCTAATGGTGTCGAACTCAATCGCCTGATATGCTTTATAGACATCCTAAATGGTGTAGACTCCTCGCCTGATATGCTTATAGACATCCTAATGGTGTTAGACTCCATCGCTCTGACAATGCCTTATAGACATCCTATGTGTAGACTCCATTCCGCTGAATATGCTTTATAGACATCCTAATGGTGTAGAACTCCATCGCCTGATATGCCTTATAGACATCCTAATGGGTGTAGACTCCATCGCCCTGCTATGCTTTATAGACATCCTGATGGGTAGACTCCCATCGCCTATATGCCTTATAGACCTCCTAATGATGTGACTCCATCCCTGCTATGCTTTATAGACATCCTAAGGTGTAGACTCCATCGCCTGATATGCTTAATAGACATCCTAATGATGTAGACTCCATCGCCTGATATGCTTTATAGACATCCTAATGATGTAGACTCCATCGCCTGCTATGCTTTATAGACCTCCTATGAATGTAGACTCCATCGCCTGTTATGCTTATAGACATCCTAATGGTGTAGACTCCATCGCCTGTATGCTTTATAGCATCCCATGATGTAGACTCCATCGCCTGATATGCTTTATAGACATCCTAATGTGTAAGACTACCATCGCCTGATATGCTTATAGACAGCCTAATGGTGTAGACTCATCGCCTGATATGCTTTTAAGACATCCTAATGGTGTAGACCTCCATCGCCCTGATATCTTTTATAGACATCCTAATGGTGTAGACTCCATCGGAAACACTTCATCATTCCCATGCAGGTATAGCTGGCGGCGACCTGACTATATAGAGCATTTTCTACTTAGAATTATACGATATTCATCTGTCTCACTATTTGCAGAAACTCGTGTTACCCCTGTATTATATTATATGTATATACATACACTGTATTTAAATCTCATTAAAGTATCTATTTAACTGTATTTAAATACATGAAAACTAATGGATTTCATAATAGATTTCTTAATACACAAATGTATTTAAATACAAATGTATTCAAATACTGCCCAGCTCTGGCTTTATATCCATCTAAACTGTCTTTCCCATGAATCTCAGGAACTCTTTGTCCAAAAATAAAATGTTCAAAGGAAATTTGAATCAATTATTGTTTATTTTCCTATTTAAGTTACATTATACATACTAATTACTGAATAACAAAAAAGAATGGCCTACGCCACATAAAACTTTATTTTAGTGGGGTCCTAATGCTGACGGTAGGGTTACGAATTGTAAAAAAAGAGATGCTGACGCCGGGGCGATTTATATGGTG
>JACEEZ010021560.1:177456-187456 GCA_016584305.1 Chionoecetes opilio
CGGTATCGTCTCGGGACCCACCTAAGCGGAGGTGCTTCTGGCATTTCAACTCAGCTAAGTGGGACAGGCTGACGCGCTGACAGGCTGCCTGCTGAGAGTGAGCTGGAACACGGGCCCTTATCACTTCAAATCCACCCTCACGAGCGAGTTGACAATTCGTTTATTTTATAGGCCTAGCTTGGATCTTTGACGCAGTAAATTTAGACGCGATTCTGATAAATACTTTATTTTTGGCGAATTTTTAAATGTTTTTTGACGCAGTTCGCGTCAAAAGCTCAGATGTAGACGGGCCCGTTTTGACGCGATCGCGTCACCGTGCGTGAAAGGGTTAATGATGCCAAGAGTTCTAGCATACCAAGCATATTATTAACCCCCTTGAGGCCCAGAACGTAATTTATATTGTAATATGACTACCATTAGGCGATATTTAGTGAATATAAGTAATATTTATAGATATGACCTGTTTAGTATCCTTGTCAACTAACTTATTTGGTATATTTAGTTACTTATGCATACTTTTATGGCTGACAGCATACGATTTCATATAGCCAAGGAAAGATCGGGGCGTGAAGGGTTAATTAGGGAAAGGGAACAAACTGCTACTAACATATATTTCATGACTATTTATTCATTTTGTTTTTTTGCAGGAAAGTGCCCTCCCTGAGGACGTGCTTCCGCAAACGTGGCGACACCCTTTGGGCGTGCGAGATGAACCGCGAGGAGCTCGATTTCCAGGTACAGACCAGTGACCTTGACGCGACGCATTGCTACCGACTTGATACTCATTGATATTTGATGTGTGTGTGTGTGGAGGGGGGGGGGGGGGAGAGAGAGAGAGAGAGAGAGAGAGAGAGAGAGAGAGAGAGAGAGAGAGAGAGAGAGAGAGAGAGAGAGAGAGAGAGAGAGAGAGAGAGAGAGAGAGAGAGAGATCCACCTCAATCCCTGCGTTCCGTCCATGCATGAGAAAAGTGTAGAAGCAGTTAATTCGTAACGTCTATAGCTGTATAGGTCCACTTAGAGTCTGACACCTCCACAACACACAGCCATTAGCTTTCTACCCTATTTTCATCACGGAATTCTTATCTGTGTGCATCGCCACCACCAATATAAAGAGTCCTATTTGTCTGCTTGTCAACTTGTATGTCTGTATGCTTGTTTACCTCTCCAAGAGTATCTCTGCTTATAACTATCTTCCTATCTATAACTATCTTTAGTATCCCTGTCGCTGTCTGTCTCCCAGTCTGATTTTTTCTCTCTCTCTCTCTCTCTCTCTCTCTCTCTCTCTCTCTCTCTCTCTCTCTCTCTCTCTCTCTCTCTCTCTCTCTCTCTCTCTCTCTCTCTCTCTCTCTCTCTCCCCCCTCATAAATATATATGGACTTATTGACTAAACTTGATACGGATTCGTCCAGACTTTCTCCAGTCATTAGTATATCCTGACCCCTATCATATATCATGCCTAACTGACTTCAAGATCTAAGGAACTGAGGAACACTTGGTCTGAGGACGAAATAACTCCATAATCATAATTTTATGATCTCCGACACCTTCCGTTGGAGTTCTCCAGGCAGACTTCTGAGTTCACCTTTGGTTCTTATCTCAGGTTACGGAGATGAAGGAATTGGCCCCGGCTGTGGAGTCCTTGATATTACACCGCCGCTTTCCTACCACTGAGGGTCCCTTGTGGTGTGCGCGCCTCCTCCCTGCTGACGCCCCTGGCCGCTGTTCCCGCCCAGAGCTGGCTGATGCTTTCCCCTGTAGCCGCACACTGCTGCTGGCCAACCACCATGGCATCGCCGATGGCACCACAAACATGGTTGTGACGGACACGTTCCTCTGCATGTTGGACAACGTGGTTACTGGTAAGCCAATTGACGACGCAATTCAGCATGGTAAGTTGGTCGACGATGAGGAATCCAAAGTTCTTATGACGGCGAGGGTGGAGGAGCTGCTGAGCGATAAGGCCCACTTTCAAAGCATAAAAGAGGACCTCAAAAAGAGAATGCTGGAGGAGAAGCTTATTCCACGTGCTTATCCAAGGGCCACAGATCCTGACTTCAGGAGTCAGATAGTCCTACGGGACCTGGACAAGGAGACTACCCAGAGCTTCATCAAGAAGTGCAAGAAAGAAGGAGTCACAGTGAATAGCGGACTGTGTGCAGTGTTTGAAGTAGGCATCGTTGATTTCGTTAAGGATGGAGGTCTGGAGCTGGATTTGTACCCGATCCTGGGGAGGCATTCAGTCAGCATGAGACGCTACTGGTCAGGCGACACCTCCAAGACCTTGGGACTTCACGTGTTGAAGCTGGATATCGGTGCCTCAACGCCAACAAACTGGAGGGATAACTTTTGGGAATACGCCAGAAGCGTCCATAAAGCCTTCAGTCAAGGTATTCAAGAAAAAGACGCGTTGATGTACATGGCTGCAATGGCGAAGGAAAGTGATGAAAAGGATCATTTTGCGTCCAAGTCCAAAAATCGTCGTCCATCGATCCTTTTGCTTCCACCGGAGCGTCCATCACCAGAAACTGACTACGGGTCAGGCAACATGGGTAACATAGACCGTTTCATCCCGACGGAGGGACAGCAAGTACGTCTCGCGCACATGGTTAGGGTCACTTCGTGCTGGAACGAACCCATGTACTATATGTTTCACACCCTGCGTGGCTGCTTCATGTGTAGCCTCACCTACGCCAACGACATTATGACGCGTGAAGATGCTCAAAGGCTGGTAGACAAGACATTTGACATCTTGACAGCAGTGATCCAGGCGTAAACAATGCAATCCATAGATGAAAGGACTTGTGAAGCTGTCTGCCACCATAGGTCATCACTGTACACGGCTTTGGCGTGGAGTAGCCTACGGGTTATCGTAGGCGCACGAGCCGGGTCCAGATTTTGGCAGACAACAAATAATTCGGGCAGAGTAGCCAATATAGGGCTATTGAACTGGCGGCCCGTGAGCCAAATGCGGCCCTTGAGTTTGAGTGTTTTTTCAGTGGCCTTTTGACAAACCCAGAAGGATTAACATAGATTAAGGAATTATATTTATCTATAAGTATTTACAACATTTTGGTTTTGATTTCCAAAGGACAGCCCAAAAGTGTTATTTTCTGTCCCTATTTTCTTAATATATATATATTCAAGAGAATAAGCTTTCTGTAGTTATTTTCATATATCATCGATGTCGAATAAGTAAAGAAATTATAAAAAATCATTTGAGTTATCATTTGTTGCTCCAATTTCTAGCAGAAGGAAACCAGTTCCTGTAAGAATGAAACTGTAAGTAGTGCTAGTAGTAGTAGTAGTAGTAGCAATATGTAGTAGTAGTAGTAGTAGTAGTAGTAGTATAGTAGTAGTAGTAGTAGTACGTAGTAGTAGTAGTAGTAGTAGTAGTAGCAATATATAGTAGTAGTAGTAGTAGTAGTAGTAGTAGTAGTAGTAGTAGTAGTAGTAGTAGTAGTAGTAGTAGTAGTAGTAGTAGTAGTAGGGAGTGAGTAGTATGTAGTAGTAGTAGTAGTAGTAGTAGTAGTAGTAGTAGTAGTAGTAGTAGTAGTAGTAGTAGTAGTAGTAGTACGTAGTAGTAGTAGTAGTAGTAGTAGTAGTAGTAGTAGTAGTAGTAGTAGTAGTAGTAGTAGTAGTAGTAGTAGTAGTAGTAGTAGTAGAAGCAGTAGTAGCAAAGACATCGACACTGTAGAGTGTCTGTAGTGTAGTAGTAGTAGTATAGTAGTAAGTAGTAGTAGTAGTAGTAGTACGTAGTAGTAGTAGTAGTAGTAGTAGTAGTAGTAGTAGTAGTAGTAGTAGTAGTAGTAGTAGTAGTAGTAGTAGTAGTAGTAGTAGTAGTAGTAGTAGTAGTAGTAGTAGTAGCAAAGACACTCGACAACTTGTAGAGTGTCTGGTAGTAGTAGTAGTAGTAGTAGTAGTAGTAGTAGTATAGTAATTACACTCTCTTATAGAAAAACAGAAAAAAACTAAGCCTTGAAGTGAAAACAGTCAGTGCGCGGGTATCAGTGCGGCGGCGTGGCATTGGCGCCAAGGGTTCCAAGGCCGCACCACTGAATGCCTCACAGTGCCATCCTTCATGCGCCTGTGGCCTCTGGTGTTAAGTGTAAGATGAAACTGCAAAAAATAGAGAATGCAAATAGTTACGGGCTGGGCGCATGATGGAAGATGATGCAATTCGCCACGTTTTACTTTTGTATTTAATTTCATAATCCTAGAATACAAAGAAAACTGCAAGATTAAATTATATTGAATCGGATTTTAGTGGCCAATTCAAGATGGAAAAAGAGATAATGGATAAACTCACGATCTTGTATGACATCATGATATAGACTAAAAGTACTAAACTAAACTGCAGTCATTAATTAATAGTAAAAAAAAAGTAAAAAATGATAATGATTATATTAGTTAGCGCCACTGAGAGATGGACCAAAGATCCTACCAGTGTCCTAATACAAGTCTAATGGTGTAGCTTCCTTATGCTCTTATGTTTGATTAAGTAGATAGATAAGATAACAGTTCGGGCATCAGCAGCGATTCTGCATGGCGTTGTAAATAGTCTGGCAGAAGTACCAGGGGACCTCTTTTTGGAGTATAAAGTTTTTTTTAATGTTGATTATTGCTGGTAAGGGCATATATATTCAGAAACTACCGGATGACATCTTGTCATACGTGAGCAATTTGTGCTAGGAGGCGAAATCCAAGATGGTCGCCATCGAATCTGGGAAAATCTATTTTCCTTATATCTTCGTAACTATATGAGATAGAAACACGAATAAAAGGTCCTTTTATATGTTTTCAGGCATCAAGATTACAATGCTGCCATTAACATATCAATAAAACACACTCAAAACAAGATGGCCGCCATAAATGTGTTTTTCATTGCAGAAAATTGACTTTCTCAACAGCCATTACTAGATCTGATTAATGACATGCACTAGCACGGATTGGCAAGGTCTGTGTGGTATTATTCATAAAATAAACGCTTATTTGTATATTATTTTGCATTTATTGCTACGACGCATGAGTTAATTTCTGGTTAAATCACATGAGACACAATATGTTGGTTTAATCACTGAAAACATTTATGTATTCTGTTAAACGTAAGAAATGGATTTTGATTTTTCGACTGACAGTCACTGTCACAAGTCACAAAGCATTTGTGTTGCAGCAAATTCCATCGTGACAGGCACAGAACATTGTGCACGACAGATTGGCACTCCGGCAACCACATCTGGATGAACGACAAGGTGTGTCACTCTCGCATCCACACCTGATCAGTCGCAAGACAGCATCTGGCGCAAGGCTGACTGTATCCGGGACAGTCGTAGGTACAAGTGATCTCTTGGTTTCATCTTTCTTCTATCCATATTTTTTCCTATCAAGGTGAAGTGGCCAGTCTCCTTCCCTCGTTGCTCTGATAAACATCATCATGATGAATACTGGCTTTATGAGTATGTCAACCCATAGTTTAGTGGTTTTACTTCTGCTGGCAAGTTCTTCAAATATGCTCATCAGATCATGCTTGCGTGTAATTGGAGTTTGCTCTATGATACTCCTCAGTACTTCCTCCACAACGAGTCGTAGCGCCCTCACGTTTTGAGGAAACTTCTTACCAGACAACATCTTCGGCACTCCTCCAAACACAGCACTCATCACTTCGGCAAGTCCGCTTTCTGCCATCAAAGTACCAACGGATCCGACAAAACTCATAAGTGAATGCATTCCTCCGAGCCGCATGATGACATTTGGGAATCGGTCTGGGTAGGTCCACATTACGTGAAGAGCCACACGGTACAGTTGCAAGTCGCATGTGAAAACAACAAATTCCTGGCCTGTATTCTAAACACCAGCCAAGCAAACACTATAATATTATGATGCACTGTGGTCTGTGGCCTTGTAATGAAAGTGAGATGACAACAGTGACACAACGCAGTCCATGGTCGCAGTCCACGTGGATAGGAACATCTCAGGCGCTCATCGACTCCCATAGCAATAAATATAATCTTGCTGTGTGATTACTGTAGATAAGAGCTTCAAGGTCACATGTCACAACTACAAAGTTTTATTTTCTTTCGAATGATTGCTTCCAGAGAGGGTTGATAGGGTTCAGACTTTAGACCAATATTATCCTTGGTTTAGAACTTTAGACCTTTACCCGAATGTCTCCATGCGGATTCTCGATATTTTTCCTTCTAATTGGGATAAATAGCCAAGAGAAGAGTTGTCAAGATTGTTAACTTAAGAAGGAGACGAAATTGAAGAGGACCTAGAAGCGATACTTATAAAAAAAAGCGTCAAAGGTCACAAGCAGAAGAAGAAGAGAAATGATGATGATGAAGAAGGAAGCAGCCAAGAACGGCTACCTACAGGCGCCCTGGCCTAATTTCTTACACATTATACAATTATAAACGGGCAGATGCTTTTCTTTTGGAAAAGTTTCGTTGAAGGTAATGGAATATTTAGGATTACATATTATCTTCCTTTCAATATCTATATTCTTTCTTAAGGCACAATATTCTAGCACAGCGGTTCTTTTTACGGCTAGTAACCAGGATAGAACTAGAAGTAACGGATTCAAGCTGGAAAAGCGTAGCTTTAAAAAAGAAATAGGGAAAAACTGGTTCACAAATAGGGTGATGAATGATTGGAATGGACTCAGTAGACAGGTAGTTAGTGCGAAGTCATTAGAGAGCTTTAAAAGGAGGCTGGATAAATTGATGGATGGGGAAGAGAGGTGGATGTAGGTAGTGTTAAGTAACAGGAACTACCACGTGTAGGTCTTACGGCCTCTTGTAGCTTCCTTATTTTCTTATGATCTTATTAACCTGGGGGGGGCGCCCCTTATGGGTGGCGTGGGTAATTACCTAGGGGGTCGTGAGCCAAGAGAGTAAAATGAAGAACTGTCAAATATTTAACTTGAATCTCGGCCTTCGCTTTAACAAGAAGCTCGCTCGCGAAAGTGAGCGAAGAAAATCTGTACTATAGTCTAACCAGCGCTGGCTGGTCTGTCGGGTGGAGCTGCTCAAGTCCGCGGTGGTACCACATCACCCCACTACTACCGCAAGGTCACCACCCTACCCTCCTTACCTCATTCATTCTGAGGAATTCTGACCTCAGTGGAGTGGGAAGGGAGGAAGGAAGGGAGGGAGGGAGGGAAAGCAAGTGTGCGAAGGACGGAAGGAAGGGATGGGAGGGAAGGAGGGAAGGAGGGAAGGAAGGGAGGGAGGGAGGGAGGGAGAGAAGGAGGAAAGGAGAGAGGGAGGGAGGGAGCGAGGGAGGGAGGGAGAGAGGGAAGGAGGGAGGGAGGGAAGGAAGGAAGGGAGGGAAGGAGGGAGGGAAGGAGGGAAGGAAGAGGAGGGAGGGAGGGAGGGAGGGAGGGAGGGAGGGGAGGGAGGAGAGGAAGGAAGGAAGGAGGGAGGGAGGGAGGGAGGGAAAGCAAGGAGATGAGAGGAGAGAGAGAGAGAGAGAGAGAGAGAGAGAGAGAGGAGAGAGAGAGAGAGAGAGAGAGAGAGAGAGAGAGAGAGAGAGAGAGAGAGAGAGAGAGAGAGAGAGAGAGAGAGAGAGAGAGAGAGAGAGAGAGAGAGAAATATGAAGAAAGATTGGGAGAGGGAATGGTGAAAAGGAAGAATTGAGAAGGAAGAGGAGAGGAAGGAGAGGGAGTGTGGTGGTTGAGTGGTGGAAGGAGTGGTGTCAGGTTACCCGACTTGCCAGCAGCGTCGCACGAGCTACTATGCCAAATGTAATGGAAGGTAGACTAACTCGCTGTCTTACCATCAAATCGCAAGCCATTCACAAAACCATGCACCCGTATTATAAAACTATATGATTAAAAAATAGTTAATGTAATAGCTAACAGTATGACAGAGGGTCCTCGTCAGCCTGTCAACGATGAACGTGACAACACTGCAGTAATCTACCCACCCCACCCGACAGCCCAGCCAGCGCTGGTTAGACTATATAGAAGAGCAAGTGTGCCTGAAAAACTCTGCTGTGACGCCTTGCTACGTTTCACTATCTCTGTAGATTTTTACGCAATAGTATTATTTGTTATCATTATTGCTATCATTATTGTTATTCTTATTACTGTACATTACAGTGCGCAGCTTCTGGTGTGCGGCGGCCTTCAAACGGGATCTAACTAAGTCTGCTGAGTATATGCAAGGTGTTTATGAATAATTATGTGCACAATAAGTGTTAAAAACACGCATTTTTCAGGGGTTTTTTCAGGATTATTTTGAAATATCTTGGTTGAAGAAGTGAAGGGGTGAAGGGGGGGCATGGAGGCAAGGACCCACTACTGAAGGGGGCGTGGTGGTGAAAAGGTCTATTAAAACGTGAAAAACACTATTACCAGTGTTCGCACTACCAGGCCATAAAAATAAGATACTTGGAACCCATCTGAACAATTTGCTCAAACGTAGTACCAACATTGGGATGAACACATAATCGAGGAAATATTTGTTTGTATGTCCTTAAAACAGCGACAGGCGTTTGGTTTGCGATGCATTCTAAAATAAAACAGCAAACACGCGTATGTTTATGGGAAAAAAGTAAAAAATATAAAAAAAACATTAATTTGTTGTTTAAAATGACTAGTACTATTTCAACTACCACTATTATTATCATTATTACCAAAACTACATCAACCATCACTATTACTACTACAACCACCACCAGTCCACCACAACTACTACAATTACTACTGTAACAACAACTATACTACCGTCAATAACACTATAGTCGCCACTGCACTAATGTTGCCAGTCGCCATATATTATGAATTTTAGCATTACTACAGACATGTATGTGCCACTGAAGACAATCCAATCAATCAATTAATTATTGGGGGCATACGCCGGGGGGCGCGTCGATAACAGGCTCCTTTCCCATACCAAGCAGCTCTCGACAGGAAACATCAACTTGCCCCAGCCACGAGCCTTGTGGGCGCCCCCTTGGCCTCCTCCACGCCGGATTGTCTCTTACAGATACAACCCGATGGGAAGGATCGGTTTCAGGGTAGCGTGCCACATGCACATATAGCCGAAGTTGGCGCTGACGGACTATGCAGGTAATAGGCCTTGATTCAGTCTCACGGTGCAATCGCTGATTTGACACGTAATCATCCCAGCGATATCCCATGATTCTGCGAAGATTTTTTTTTCTTTTTTTTTTTCATTTGTGCCTATAGCGCCTGTATGCAGTGGTGACCCAGGGCTCGGATGGTAGGCTCTGGAGGTTCACTTGAGGGCTCTGATGGTTGGTCCTCGCCCGTGGTGGCGCAGGCAGGATTCTTATATTGACGCCTGTGATTAGAGGCTCATGCCGCCCCCCTGTGTCCTCCGATGCACTCGCAATCGAAGGTAGAGTTGATAGGCAGGGCATGTGGGTGTTCTTAGGCCACTCGACGGTGCAGAAAGGTTTTGGGTTTCTTCGGGGATCGAACTCGGTTCACCGAGAACGCCAGTTGGAGACGCTAACCACTCCGCTACCGCCTCCCCTTATTACCAATGGCATCGATGGCAATACCAATACCAATATTATTACTTATTACCAATGGCATCGATTCGTCTCTTCAAGTCGCTATTTAGTGTCCATGTCTCACAATCATAGAGTAAGACAGTGATCACAAGCGACTTGAAGATCCGGATATTTGTCCTTCTGCACAGGTACCGACAACACAAAATACTCCTGCTGAGCGAGTCAATAACACCGTGGGCTATGCCAACCCGCCGTAAGACTTTTTGACGTGACCCGCCGTCAACAAGCAGCGTTTCCTGGACGGTGCGCGTAGCCGCGCAGGAATCGTGTTCAAAATTGGGAATTTGCGGACATATTTACGTTTGCGGAAGTATTTCCGCAAACGCAAATCTGCAAACATTTACACTTCCGCACATCCGCAAACGAATTCGGACTCCGGCAATTTGCGGAAGTTGCGGTTTGCAGAAATGTTTGCGGAAGTGCCCACCTCTGGTATGTGTGTGTATGTGTAATGTATTAC
>JACEEZ010021560.1:192456-209956 GCA_016584305.1 Chionoecetes opilio
GAGAAAAAAATAATTTTATCCCCAGGGGGGGTTTTCACGGCAACAGTGTGTGTGTGTGGTGTGTTGTGTGTGTGTGTGGTTGTTTGTGGTGGTTGTGTGTTGTGTGTTTGTGTGTGTGGTGTGTGGGTGGTGGTGTTGGGGTGCGTGCGGGGTTTGGGTGGTGGTGGTGGGGGTGCGTTCTGGGTGGTGGGTGGTGGTGCGTGGTGGTGGTGGTGGTGGGGGGGGGGGTTTTTTGTGTGGTGTGTGTGTGGGGTTGGGGGTGTGTGTGTGTGGGTGTGTGTGGGTGGTTGTGTGGTGGTGGGGGGGGGTGATTCGTATTCATCTAGTTGTATTCTACGGGCCAGAGCAATGCTCGTGTGGCCCCGCCCATAAAAACATTTTTATCATTCTTTCTTATTTTCTTAGTGTTGGCCAAAGCCCCACCCCGGGAGGGGGTCATAAACCCCCGCTAACACCCGGGTAACCTTTTAAATGGGGGGGTGGGGGGACGGGGGGCCGGGGTTTTTTTAAGAAGACCCCCCCCGTTTCTTTTTCGCCCCGCCGGGGGGATGAACCCCGGGACTTCTCTTTTTTTTGTGAGCCGGCGTATAAACCCTTACCCGGGTTTTTCCATGTGGTGGGGTTTGTGTGTGGTGTGTGTGTTTTTTGTGTGTGTGTTAGTGGGGGGGGTGTGGGGTACTTTTCTCTCTCTCCTTTCTCAGTTTTTTGTTTTGAATTTCGAGGGAAATTTTAGGAAGGGGGGGGGGGGGGGGGAAAAAAAAAAGGGGGGGGGGGGGGAAGAGGAGGAGAGGAGAAAGGGAGAGGGGAGAGAAGGGGAGAAGGAAAAAGAGAGAAAGAGGAGAAAAAAGAGAGAGGAGAAGAGAAGGGGAGAGAAGATAGAAGAGAGAAAGAGAGGGGAGAAGAGAGAGGAGAGAGGAGAAAAGAGAGAGAGGAGAGAGAGAGAGAAAGAGAGAAGAGGGGGAAAAAGGAGAGAGAAGAGAGAGAAGAGAGATAGAGAGAGAGAGGGGGAGGAGAGGGAGGGAGAGGTGAGGAGGGGGAGGAGAGAGAGAGGGGGGAGAGAGAGAGAGAGAAGAGGAGAGAGAAAGGAGGAGAGAGAGAGAGAGAGAGGAGGGGAGTAGAGAGAAGAGAGGGGAGAGGGGACGGGATAGAGGGAGGGAAAAAGAGGAGGGGGAGATGAGAGAGAGAAGAAGGAGGGGAGAGGAGAGAGAGAGAGGGAGGGGAAGAGAGAGAGAGGAAGAAAGAAGGGAGAAGAAAAAAGGAAGAGAGGCGGGAAGGTGTCCTGATTTGAACCATATTAATTTGTTACACTCCAAATAAGAAAAAATTTTTAAAAAAACAGGCAAGAAAAAAGCGTTTTCCTTGGCTTGAAGTGCGAAAAGAATGCCAGGAGTTTTCCCTAAACCCCTTCACGCCCAGATTTTTCCCTTTGCTAAAAAAAAATTGTTGTTTCAAGCCAAAAAAATAAAAAAGGGAGTAACGAATATACCAAATAAGTTAGGGACAAGCATACAAAAGGTCTAGCTATAAAAACATTGCTTATAGTCACTAAAAATCATCAAATGGTCCCCCAAAATTACAATGGAAAAATTTACGTTTTTCCGGGGTTTTTTTTCCGGAAGGGGGTTTTTAATGTTTTTGTTTTTTTTAGGAAGTGTGTTAGCGTGTTTTGGGTGGGAATTTTTGGTTAGGGGTTCTTTTTTTAGGTGTGTTAGGTTGTTGGGATGTGTTAGGATTTTGTTTTAGGTGTGTTGGGAGGTTTTGGTTTAGGGGGGATGGTTTAGGTTTTTTTTTAGTGTTTTGTGTGTTTAAGGTGTGTTAGGATGTGTTGGGGGGGGCATAGAGACTTTGTAAACTTAGGAAAAAGTTAGAATGTTTAGACTTTTATAAATGTATCAGAGTGAAAAAAAAAAGTTGTTGGAGTATGTTTAAAAAGTATATATGATGTGTGTGAGGCGTTGAGGTTTTTTTCGTTTGTTAGATGCAGAACAAAAAGGGATAAAAAAGTATAAAGTGGCGTGCGTTTAAAATAAAAGGTGTTGACGTCGCGTTCTTATTTTGAATTGACAAGAACAAAAGAGAAAAATTTCAAAGGGAAAGTGAAGTGTGTGGGGGGGGAGTGGGGGAAAGGAAAAGTGGGAGTGTGTGGGGTTTTGTGTGCGAAGGGGGAAGGGAAAGTGGAGTGTGTGCGAGTGTGTGGAGTGTAAAGGGAAAAAAGGGGAGTGTTGATGGTCATTGAAAAAAGGGCAGGGTTCATTTTGGGGAGTGTTAAGGAAAGTTTTTGGATGTGGCGATGTGAAGGAAATATGGTCATTTTCGGGGAAAAAGTGGGAGTTTGGGAGTTTGCAAAAAGGTGTGCATTTCGAGGGTTGAAGGAAAAATGGATGTTCGAGTGTTTAAGGGAAAGTAGTGGGTTGGAGGGGGGGGGAAAGTTTTTGGAGTTTGGATTTTGGGAAAAATTTTGGGGATGTTAGTTTGTTTGTTAAGGAAAGGGAAAAAAAATTGGGGATTGTGCGATGTGAAAAATGGGATGTGTGCCAAAAAGTGTTGGAGTTGAAAAATTTTTGGGAGTTTGCGATGGTCGAGTTGAAGAAAGTCGATTTGCGAGGGTTTTGCGAGTTGAAAAAGTATTTGGAGTTTGGAGTTGAAAAAGTGCAAAGTGGGGTGGAGGTGGGATGTAAAGGAAAAAAGGGATTGGGAAAAAGGGGGGGTTCATGGAAGGAAAGTGAGGGTTTTCATTTATTAAAAAAAATGGGAGTGTGGTGCATTTTCATTAAAAAAAAAAAGTAAAAAAATTGGGGCGATGGTGCGGTGTGTGCATTAAGGGAAAAGTGGAGTGTGGCGGAGTTTTTGTGGAGTGGAAGGAAAAAAGTGGGAGTGGGGGCGGGGGTTTTGGGTGTGTGGGTGTGGGGGCAGGGTG
Organism: Chionoecetes opilio; assembly: GCA_016584305.1. Classification (NCBI taxonomy): domain Eukaryota; kingdom Metazoa; phylum Arthropoda; class Malacostraca; order Decapoda; family Majidae; genus Chionoecetes; species Chionoecetes opilio. The sequence goes on from JACEEZ010021560.1 coordinate 195,374, forward strand.
GGTGGGGTGGGAGTGTGGGGAGTTGTGTGGGTGTGGGGGTGGGAGTGTGTGGGTGTGTGGAGTGTGTGCGGTGTGGGAAAGGGGGGGGTGGGGGTTGTGCGGTGTGGCAGGTGGGAAATTTTGGGATTTTGGCGGTGTTGCGGTGTAAAAAAGTGGGGTGTGTGCGGTGGGGATTTTGGGGGTGTGGGTGTGAAAAATGCAGTGTGTGGGTGTGTGGGTGGTGGGGTGTGTGGGTGTGGGGAAAGTGTGTGCGTTGGGTGCGGTTTTTGTGGGGTGTGAGGAAAAAAAAGGGGGGGGGGTTGAAATTGTTTGGTTTGTTAATTGAAAAAAAAAACAAGGAAAAATGTTTCTTTTGGTTTATTTTGGTTTTTTGGGGGAAAAAAAAACAAAAATTTTTTTTTGGGTGTTTAAAAAAAAAGTTGGTGGTTTTGTTTAAAAAAAAGTGTTTTTTGGGTTTTAAAAAAGTGGGTTGTCTTTTAAAAAAAAGCTGCCCTTTTAAAAAAGGTTTTGGTTTTTGGTTTTGGTTTTGGTTTATTGAAAAATTTTGGTTTTATTAAAAAAGTGTCTTAAAAAGGGGTTTTGGTGGCTGTTTTTGGCTTTATTCGTTTTTGGTTTATTGGTTTTAAAAAAGTTTTGAAAATTTTATTGGTTTATTAAAAATTTTGGGTGTTATTTTGGTTTTTTTTGGGTTGTTTTTGGTTTTTGGTTTTTGGTTTTTAAAAAAAAAGTTTTGGGGTTTTTAAAAAAAAATTTTGGGGAAAAGTTTTTTGGTGGGTGGTAGGGTTTGGGTTGTGGGAAAAAGAGGTGGTAGTTTTTTGGGGGGGTTTTTGGGGGTTTTAAAATTTTTTTTTTTAAATTTTTAAAAAAATTTTTTTTTTTTTTTTTACATGTATAATGTTTTTAAATAAAAATCAAAAGAAAAAAAAAAAAAAAATGGGGGGGAATTAGAGCATTGGAAATTTAAAAAAAAAAAAAAAAAAATTTTTGGGGTGTTTTTTTTTTTTTTGGGGGTTTTTTTGGTTTTTTTGTGTTTTTTTGGGTTTGGGGGGTTTTTTCCCATAGGTTTTTTTAAAAAATAAAAAAAAAAGCTTTTCACACTCAAGACCTCCCCCCCAAATTAAAAAAAAAAAAAAAATATTATATATATATATAATATAAAAATTTAAATTATTATATATATATTATATAATATATTATAATTATTTATAATATATATTTATATATATATATATTTTATAATAATATTATGCACTCAGTATAAAAGCGCATACCTCCGGCCCCGAATTTTTCCCCAAAATTTGGGTTGCCATGGCAACATTTGCAAAGATTTCATCCAAAAAAAAATCAGTTATTTCTTATACCAAAAAGACTTGGTAACCCAGTTTGGGCCAAATCTATTCGAACTTTTGAGAAAAACCTGTACACAACAAAAAGACAGACAGAAAACAGACAGACAGATCGGGGTGAAACAAAACCCCCCAAATTCGTTGCGGAGGTAATAATAAAAATAAAAATAATAATAATAAAAATAATAAAATAAAAAATAATAATAATAATAATAATAATAAAAATAATAATAACAAAAAAATACGAAAAAAAAATATAAAATTGATTTAAAGCGGGGGAGGAGGGGGAAAAAGAGGAGGAGGAGAGAAGGGAGGAGGGGGGCGGGGAGGGAAGTGGAAGGAGGAGGGGAGGGGGGGAAGGGGAGGAGGGGGGAGGGGGGGAGGAGGGGAAGGAGGAGGGGGAGGAGGGGGAGGGGAAAGGTGTTGCAGTGGTGGAAATCCCACACGCCAGGGGTTTCAATTAAATTAAAACCCCCTATTAATTAGTGACTGATAGGTAAGTCCCCCTCCCTTACCTGGCCCTCTTTAGCATCTCTTTATTCTCCCCCCATAAAAGACTGTTGCTCTTCCCCCCTTCCCCCTTTCCCCCTTCCCCCTCCTCCTCCTCCCCCCTTCCCCCCTCCTCCCTCTCCCCCTTTCTTCCCTTCTCCTTTTCCCCCTCCTACTTGCTCCCCTACTCGTCTCCTTTCCTTCCCTTCTCTACTCTGTCCCTCCCCCTCCACTGTGAAAGTTCATCACAGATCTCCGTAAAAATTACTTAATGTTTGGAGTTTTTAATCGAGGAACAAATTACCAACGAATGTTGTCGAAGCCAGCACAAAAAACTTCATTTTTTAAAAAAAGACTTGACGCTATGTAAAGTAAATGGGTTTTTTATATTGCCCTGCGAATAAATATTTTAGTCCCCCGGGAATCGATTAGTGGTAAAGGGTAGTTTTTAGTTAGATATTCATACCCTACATCTTCACTACGAAACTTCCCTTTTCCACTTCTTTAGGGACATGGGTTTTTTCCCAACGCCTCTTAATGTAGTTGATAGGGAAATAGTATTATTCAGCAGATCCCTCGTTATAGACCAATAGCTAGGCCTGGTGTCGTTCCTTTTCCTATGAGGTATTTTCCCCCAGTATCTCCTCTCCCTCTCTTTTCCTTTTTCCTACTCTGCGATCCTCCTCTCCCCCCTCCTCCCTCCTCCTTCCTCCCCCCCCCTTAAATAATTGCCTTGCCTAAAAAGGGCTGAAGTATTTTCCCCCTCCTGTTTTTCACTTCCTCTCTCTCTCTTTTTTCTTCCTCTCCCCTCTCTCTCCCCTCTCTCCTCTCTCTCTCTCTCTTTTTCCCCTCTTCTCTCTTCCTCTTCTCCTCTCTCCTTTTCTTCTCTCTTTTCCCCTTTTCCCTCCTCCCCTCCCCCTTTTTTTAAATACATTTAAAAAAGTAAAAATTAAAAAATAAAAATTTTAAAAAAAAACAAAAATTCCTGCGGGGATTTGGCGAGCCCTTCCATGATACCGAGGGGGTTTCATTGGGTGCGAAAAAAGGGGCTCAAAAGGGGGCCCCCCATTGGTTTTGAGGATCCTTAAGTAAAAAATTTTGCACCCGATTTTTTCCCCATTCTTCGGTTTTTAAGCATTGTATCTTTAACCCCCCCACGCCCAGATCTTTCCTTTGCTATATAAAATCGTCTGTAGTTAGCCATAAAAATACAAAAAGTAACTAAATATACCATATTAGTGAGTCGACAAGGATACTAAACAGGTCATAGCTATAAAATATTGCTTATACAGGGTGTAACATGAGTTTCTGCAAATATTGATACAGGTGAAAGAACGTGCAATTATAAGTAGAAAATGTTCTATACAACTATGTTCTATGTATACACCTATGTTCTATGTATACACCTATGTTCTATGTATACACCTATGTTCTATGTATACACTATGTTCTATGTATACACCTATGGGTTCTAGTATAACAACCGTATGTTCTATGTATACACCTATGTTCTATGTAAAACACCTATGTTCTATGTATACACACCTATGTTCTATGTATACACCATTTTTCTATGTATACACCAATGTTCTATGTATACCACCTATGTTCTATGTTATACACCTATGTTCTATGTATACACCAATGTTCTATGTATACACCTATGTTCTATGTATACACCTATGTTCTATGTATACACCTATGTTCTATGTATACCACCATGTTCTATGTATACACCTATGTTCTATGTATACAACTATGTTCTATGTATACACCTATGTTCTATGTATACACCAATGTTCTATGTTTTACACCTATGTTCTATGTATACACCTATGTTCTATGTATACACCCCATGTTCTATGTATACACCTATGTTCTATGTATACACCTATGTTCTATACACCTATGTTCTATGTATACACCTATGTTCTATGTATACACCTATGTTCTATGTATACACCTATGTTCTATGTATACACCAATGTTCTATGTATACACCTATGTTCTATGTATACACCTATGTTCTATGTATACACCTATGTTCTATGTATACACCTATGTTCTATGTATACACCAATGTTCTATGTATACACCTATGTTCTATGTATACACCTATGTTCTATGTATACACCTATGTTCTATGTATACACCAATGTTCTATGTATACACCAATGTTCTATGTATACACCAATGTTCTATGTATACACCAATGTTCTATGTATACACCAATGTTCTATGTATACACCTATGTTCTATGTATACACCAATGTTCTATGTATACACCTATGTTCTATGTATACACCTATGTTCTATGTATACACCAATGTTCTATGTATACACCTATGTTCTATACACCTATGTTCTATGTATACACCTATGTTCTATGTATACACCTATGTTCTATACACCTATGTTCTATGTATACACCTATGTTCTATGTATACACCTATGTTCTATGTATACACCTATGTTCTATGTATACACCTATGTTCTATACACCTATGTTCTATGTATACACCTATGTTCTATGTATACACCTATGTTCTATACACCTATGTTCTATGTATACACCTATGTTCTATGTATACACCTATGTTCTATATATACACCTATGTTCTATGTCTATGTTCTCTTTCACCTGTACCAATATTAGCAGACACTCGTGGGGCACACCCTGTAGTCACTTTAAATCGTCTAATGGCACCCAAATTACAATGGAAATTACGTTCTGGGTCTCAAAGGGATAGGAGGGAAAAAAAATTGGTTCTGGGAGTTCGTGATGTAAAAATTTCGTATTTTTGTTGTAATTTTGTTGCGGTTATTTAGTTATTGTGTTTTATCTGTTTGTTTGTTTAGCTTGGGATTGAATGTGTGTGTGTGTGTGTGTGTGTGTGTGTGTGTGTGTGTGTGTGTGTGTGTGTGTGTGTGTGTGTGTGTGTGTGTGTGTGTGTGTGTGTGTGTGTGTGTGTGTGTGTGTGTGTGTGTGGTGTGTGTGTGTGTGTGTGTGTGTGTGTGTGTGTGTGTGTGTGTGTGTGTGTGTGTGTGTGTGTGAGGAGGACTACAAAGGATTACAAAGGAAACACAAACAGCAACAGACCATTAGCTCCTTACATGGCTGTTTGATTTAACTACACAACACGAACTAGATAATAAGGGAGAAAGGATAGGAAAGTAGAAGGCTCCTCCTCACCCGAAGCTGGCCGGAAATGAAGTGATACCATGCAGTATGGAAAAACTGCATGGCGTTTGAGAAGGAAAGTTGGAAGTCGTAATCCAAGAGGAGGAAGAGGAGGAGGAAGAGGAAAGTAGAAAGAGGAAATAAATACGAGAAACAGTTGTGCAATGAATACAAAGAGGAAGGTGAGTCAGCCAGCACTGAGACACAAGGACCTGAGGAGGAAAACATATATATTAGTGGGCCATAAAATACTAGTTTTCTGTGCGACTTCAAATAAAAGTCACCTTGTTTCCATTAAGTTAGGGTGAGAGAGAGAGAGAGAAGAGAGAGGGGAGAGAGGAGAGAGTAGAGAGAGAGAGGAGAGAAGAGAGAGAGAGAAGAGAGAGAGAGAGAGGTAATGAGCGACACAGGTGTTAATTACATTCATTAATCAAGGCAATTACCACCACCTGTTAAATCTTTCTGGACACTTAGTTACACACACACACACACACACACACACACACACACATAGTCACACACACACACATAGTCACACACACACATAGTCACACACACACACACACACACACAGTCACACACACACACAAACGCATACCACCACCATCACCATTTGTCAAAACACTTTCTCTCTTCTCTGCTCTCTCTCTCTCTCTCTCTCCTCTCTCTCTCTCTCTCTCTCTCTATCTGCTCACTCTCTCTCTCTCTCTCTCTCAGCCACCCCTCCGTCTGTCTGTCTGTCTAATTAACGTCTTAACTTGAATGCTTATTGCTTGAAGAAAGTTTTTAAGCGAAGAGAGAGAGAGAGAGAGAGAGAAGAGAGAGAGAGAGAGAGAGAGAGAGAGAGAGAGAGAGAGAGAGAGAGAGAGAGAGAGAGAGGAGAGAGAGAGAGCGAGATCAAAGTGAATGTACCGTCAAGTCAAATCTACCATACAAACAAACATACTCGTAAACACACACACACACACACGCACACACACACACACACACACACACACACACCCCCACACACACACCACACACGCACACACACACACACACAACACACACCACACGGGAAAATGCAATCCAATTACATTTTTCGAAAAGGTGGAATTTANATAGAACACGACACACATGGGTCACACACCAACCATAGTCAACACACACATAGCCACAACACACACACACACACAGTCACACACACACACAAACGCATACCACCACCTCACCAATTTGTAAAAACACTTTCTCCTCTCTCTCTCTCTCTCTCTCTCTCTCTCTCTCCCTCTCATCTCTCTCCCCTCTCCTCCCTCCTTCTTCCCCCCTCCTCTCCCCTCTCCTCCCCCTCTTCTCTCTCACCACCCTCGCCCTGTCTGTCTGTCTAATTACGTCTTAACTTGATGCTTTTGCTTAAGAAATTTTTAGCGAGAAGAGAGGAGAGAGAGAAAAAGAGAGGAAGGAGAGAGAAAGAGGAGGGGAGAGGGGGAAAAAAGGGGGGGAAATAGCTAAATTTACCGTCCTCCATTCTACCATACAACAAACTACCCCGTAAACACCACCACCCCACAACGCCACACACACACACACACACACCCCCACACACACACCACCACACACACACACACACGCCACCACACACCCACACAACACCCACACCCGGTAAAAATTTTCATCCTATTATGCTACCTTTTGCAAGAACGAAGTGAGAAGGTCATTAAATCCGTTGCTTCTGTATAATAAACATCTCTCTCCCCTCTCTCTCTCTCTCTCTCTGTTTCCCATTCTCCCCCTCCCCTCTCTCTCTCTCTCCTCTCTCACAGGTCTCTCTTTTTCGTCTCCTCTTTTTCTCTCTCTCTCTCTCTCTCCTCTAAACCCACACACCGTGCAATGTTTTTCCCTTTCCATTGCAACGACGAATTTCATTTTCTTTCACGATTGTTTGGAAAAATATACCAGACACGTGTGTGTGTGTGTGTGTGTGTGTGTGTTGTGTGTGTGTGTGTGTGTGTGTGTGTGTGTGTGTGTGTTGTGTGTGTGTGTGTGTGTGTGTGTGGGGTGTGTGTGTGTGGTGTGTGTGTGGTGTGTGTGTGTGTGTATTCTGAAAGGATGTTACGTCTTAGATTGTTTCTTATCCACCTATATTCCTCTCTCTCTCATATATCTCTCTCATATAGAGAGAAGACAGAGGGGCGGTCTTCTTAAAACCCGAGCCCCTGTCCACCCAGCAGTGAATGGGTACCGGGTGTTAGCCGGGGGTTTGCGACCCGCCTCCTGGAGTGGTGGCTTCCCTCAACACTAACCACTAAGGATAAATGATAACATGTAGCTATGGAGGCGGGGCCATACCAGTGTAGCTCAGGCCCTGTAAAATACAACTAGGTGAACACACACAACACACACACACACACACACACACACCACACACACACACACACACAACACACCCTTGCGCGATGGTCAGGTTGATAGCGTGCTGGTCTCCCATTCTACGGGTAAGTGGTTCGAATCCTCGCGCTCCCGGGGATTTTTCACTGACAAATTCGGGCGGTTACTGTCCCCCTTGAGCAAGGGGATGGGGGGGGTGTGGTGTGTAAAAATCCCAGCATTGCCCAAAGATCGGTAACAATGAGCTCCAAGCTCGCACTGAGAGGTGAAACTGCCGATCACGAGCCAGCCAGCTCGCGTGGGAGCTCGCGATCCATCGAGGTGAATCGGATCCAGCTCGCGACCCTGGGTGACTAACACACACACTCATACACTCACAGCCTGTGCGTTCCCTTAACCTTGAAGTAAAACATGCAGGGATAAACACAAGGAGGGGCAAAATGCCTCCGAGGTAAACACAAAATAACTATTATTTGTATCACACAGGGCCGGGCAGACAGACACCATTTTCATTCAGATATTTATTGCTCACAAAAAACATTACTAAGGAAAATAAACATGAAAAATACAGAATAACAATTACAAATAATGAATACAATAATAATTACAGCGTGATCCAAGGTGTGATTGATTCTAATTTTGTTATTGATATTAAGATTGTTATGGAGTTACTCTGCACTGTGGTGTTCGGTGGCTTGTTTCTCTGTCTGTCTGTCTGTCTGTTTAACTTTCTGTCTATCTAACTCTCTGTCTGTCTGTCTGTCTATCTGTCTCTGTCCGTGTTTATATATCGTTTATTTCTAGAAGAGCCGGGCCATCTCTGTTCATCTTCGATCTCAATATTCAATTTCTATTCTGTATTCAATCTCTTCTCCTCAAGGGTGAGGTGCCTGTCTGCGTCAAGGAGCACGGCGTCCTCCTCCAATATGTCTGCGTATATTATAGTCCAGCTTGTTGTCCGTGAACTCCACGCAGTCCGTTTTCTGGAAGAGTATGTGACGTTTACTCTTGAACACGTCAGGTTAGGTTACGTTAGGTTACGGTCAGGTTAGGATAGGAGTCTCCTGATACGCGTACTGCTTCGCCAGCGTCTGGGTGGCCTGCTGGCAGCGTCTGTGGGTGTGTGTGCATGGGGAAGATCTGCGGGTGTGTGTGCATGGGGGTGATCTGCGGGGATGTGTGGGGTGATCTGAGGGTGTGTGTGGGGTGGATCTGCGGGGGGGTGGAGGAGATCTGTGGGGGGTGTGGGGGTGATCTGAGGGGGTTTGTGGGGGTGATCTGCGGGGGTTTGTGGGGTGGATCTGTGGGTGGGTGTGCATGGGTTGATCTGCGGGGAGGGGTGATCTCTGGGGGGGGGGGGTGATCTGCGAGAGGTGTGGGGGGTGATCTGCGGGAGTGTGTGGGGGTGATCTGCGGGGGTGTGTGGGGGTGATCTGCGGGGGTGTGTGGGGTGGATCTGTGTGGGGTGGATCTGTGGTGGGTGTGGGGATATCTGTGGGGGGGGGGGTGGATCTGCGGGAGTGTGTGGGGGTGATCTGCGGGGGTGTGTGCATGGGGCTGATCTGCGGGAGTGTGTGGGGGTGATCTGCCGGGGGGTGTGCATGGGGCTGATCTGCGGGAGTGTGTGGGGGTGATCTGCGGGTGTGTGTGGGGGTGATCTGCGGGGTGGGGTGGGGTGGATCTGGGGGGTGTATAGGGGGTTATCGTGGTGGTGGATCCTCTCCTTCCTTCCTGGTCCTCCTCCGTTTGGTCGTGATCCTGGGGGGCGACTGCTCATCGGGCGGCGATGGCTACCGGGTGTCCTGTCGCAGCTGTCTCGCCCCAGCGGCCGCCTCACCCTGCGAAGGTGCTGGCGCTGGGATCCGTGGGCGGGACGCATAATCCCCAACTCTATGCCAGTCTGTGGTTTCCCAGTGAAGACGCTTGGCTGTAGCTGCAAAACTAACCTTAGGATTATCTCGAAAATACCCTCATTGTGATTCCCACACAAAATTACCATGTTTAGCCCAGAAAACCTAACCTAACGTGATCGTAACCTAACCTGACGTGATCAAGAGTAACCACGACATGCTGTTCTATAAAACGGGACTATGCGGGCGTGGAGGAGGTGTGGGGCAGAAGGGGAGGAGGTGTGGGGCAGAGGGTGCGCGGTGAGTCTTACAGCTGCATCGCAAACCTTGTTAGGGAGGAGATGTGGCGGTCAAGGTTTGGGTTTTAAGATTTTTATTGAGTTATACTGCGCTATGGTATATGGAGGCTTGTTTCTCTGTCTGTCTGTCTGTCTTTATGTCTGTCTGTCTAACTGTCTGTCTGTCTGTCTGTCTTTATGTCTGTCTATCTAACTGTCTGTCTGTCTAACTGTCTGTCTGTCTAACTGTCTGTCTAATTGTCTAACTATCTGTCTGCCTGTCTATCTAACTGTCTGTCTGTGTGTCGTTCTAACTGACTGTCTATCTAACTGTATGTATGTCTAACTGTCTGTCTGTCTTACTGTCTGTCTGTCTAACTGTCTGTGTCTATCTGTCTGTCTGTCTTTATGTCTGTCTGTCTAACTGTCTGTCTGTCTAACTGTCTGTCTGTCTAACTGTCTTTATGTCTGTCTATCTAACTTCTAACTGACTGTCTGTCTAACTGTCTGTCTGTCTGTTTGTCTGTCTGTTTATCTGTCTGTCTGTCTATCTAACTGTCTGTCTATCTAACTGTCTATCTGTTTAACTGTCTGTCTGTCTAACTGTCTGTCTGTCTAACTGTCTGTCTGTCTAACTGTCTGTCTGTCTAACTGTCTGTCTGTCTAACTGTCTTTATGTCTGTCTATCTAACTGTCTGTCTGTCTAACTGTCTGTCTGTCTAACTGTCTGTCTGTCTGTCTGTCTGTTTATCTGTCTGTCTGTCTATCTAACTGTCTGTCTATCTAACTGTCTGTCTGTTTAACTGTCTGTCTGTCTAACTGTCTGTCTGTCTAACTGTCTGTCTGTCTAACTGTCTGTCTGTCTGTCTGTCTGTCTGTCTGTCTGTCTGTATCTCTCTCTCTCTCTCTCTCTCTCTCTCTCTCTCTCTCTCTCTCTCTCTCTCTCTCTCTCTCTCTCTCTCTCTCTCTCTCTCTCTCTCTCTCTCTCTCTCTCTCTCTCTCTTTTATCGACATTATTATTTGAGTAAGTGAGAGATGAAAATTAATGAAAGCTTTTGTTTTACGTATTCTCTCTCTCTCTCTCTCTCTCTCTCCTCCTCCTTTCTCTCTCTCTCTCTCTCTCTCTCTCTCTCTCTCTCTCCCTCTCTCTCTCTCTCTCTAAGGACGGACGTGTTTTTTTCCTCATGTTAACTTTGTAATTCACTTCCTGAGTGGCTAATTTCCTCGTATGAGAGAGAGAGAGAGAGAGAGAAAGAGAGAGAGAGAGAGAGGAGAGAGAGAGAGAGAGAGAGAGAGAGAGAGAGAGAGAGAGAGAGAGAGAGAGAGAGAGAGAGAGAGAGAGAGAATGAGTGAGTCAAGGAGATGAAAGGAACACAAGTAATGACGAAAGTTAAGGAGGAGGAGGAGGAGGAGGAGGAGGAGGAGGAGGAGGAGGAGGAGGAATGAACCAAAATATCTAGCAATAAAATTATAATAGTAACTCGAAAAGTATCTCCTGTATATCATATTATTATCATTATCATTACTATCCTTATTATCATTATTATTATTATTATTATTATTATTATTGGCAAGCGGAGTAAAATGAATCAGTTCTCCCCAAAAGCGATAATGGTCGGAAATAAACTCAGTGCGTGACATTCCAATATCCTTTCATCTCCCTGCCAACGTGTCAATATTATTATTATTATTATTATTATTATTATCACCATTCCTCCACTATTTATATCATCATTATTATTATAGTAAATGCAAAAGATCGATTCTCTTCTCTTTCGCCCTTTTTTTTTTATTTTTTTTTATTTAAGCATGATTTACTCTCTCTCTCTCCTCTCTCTCTCTCTCTCTTAGAAATCAGAACATGGAATAAAACAAGTCATTGATGAGGAAGAGAGAGAGAGAGAGAGAGAGAGAGAGAGAGAGAGAGAGAGAGAGAGAGAGAGAGAGAGAGAGAGAGAGAGAGAGAGAGAGAGAGAGAGAGAGAGAGAGAGAAAAATCTATAGGTGAGCACAAATAAGGAGGTGACCGATGGCAATCAGGAGCAGTGTTCATCTTGTCGCTGCTGCCGTGCTTAAAAGTGCTGCCACCTAACAGTGATGGTCAAAAAGTTATTTATAAAACTTTGACAAAATGCTGTTTAAGGTTATGCGGGATTAGCCAGCTAACGCATCCTTACTCTGCTAAAAGTAGGAATGGGAATCGGGAATCGGATATAAGGGATGATTTGGCACGTAAGTAACATTAGTAATATTTTCAAGGTTAATTTAGAACCTGTTTTGTTGTAATTTTAACAGTTTTATTCCATAAACACAAAAGTGAGAAAAACTAATCATGTTGGCGGCTTTGTGGCAACTCATTCAAGCATCAACTTGCCGCCACGGCCACCTGGTGACATGGATGATGGCGGTGGCTGCCAACATTGGATGCCCGTCTCGTCAATCTCCGCCTGAACCACACAAAACTTACGGCTCACATGCACCGCTTGCGATTGTCCCCTGACCCTCGATCACTCCCCCGGGTGCAGGACACTGCCAGAGACCATTGAACACTTGCTGCTGGCAGTGTCTGGCTTCCGCTCCCATGTGTTCCCTCCACTCTTAACCCTCGCCCTGAACGTCCCACCTTTGCCCTGCCACCCTGCTGGCCCCCTCCCCATAAACGCACTCTGTCATCCGCCTCTTCTCACCTTTCCTGAAAGACACCCATCTTTTATAACCTACAGGGACCTAAACAGGCCTCACAGGGTTCCTTAACATGCTTGGTCCTTAAACACCCAAGAACAACAAAAAGGGTTTTTCAATGTGGCAACATATATTAATGAGAAATCCTGTACAAGTTAAAATATGGGTGAGGCCTCTGGCATTTTCATCACTGTACTCTTGAAAAGTCATTTCTATCACGAAAACCTCGCCTCCATCGCTAGGTTTGTTGTTGTTCTGTCGTGATCGCCGCCGCAAAACTCTGGGTGAGGGTAACAGTGCTCCCACCGCTTTTAACTTAGCAGTATTCCACCCCTTTAAAAATATGCATACCTGCTAGTTTTAAACAGCAAATTGCCGCTCTTAAAGCAAAATTTTTGCGGCTAACGGCTTGGCTGAGCGTTAGCAGATTATGAATCCACCCCAGACTTTGCACCACCGCCCGTTTTCCATCAGGTGCATTTTCTACCCCGCCCTCAACTGATCCGTCACTGTGGGGAAACTTTTGCTCTACTACTTTTTGCACTACTGCTCTCCTCTCTCTCTCTCTCCTCCTCTTTCTCTTTTCTGTCTCGTCCCCCTCTCTCTCTCTCTCCCCTTCCCCTCTCTCTCTCCTCTCCTTCCTCTTCCCCTCTCTCCCCTTTTTTCTTTCCCCCTCCTCTCTCTCTCTCTCCTTTCTTTTATTAAAATATATATATATATATTAAATATAAATAATATAAGCGAAAATCTGTCCCGTTGTCTTTGTCTTTTCTGTCTTCTGTCGCTGTCTGTCTGTCTGTTTCTGTGTGGGTGTGTGTGGGATAGGTTCCGCCCCCGTGGCCAATCCCTCTATGCAATTTTTGGAACTGGGTTTTCCAGGGGGGAAAGGGCATAAGCCCATTTGGGTGATTCGAACTTTTTTTTTTTTTTTTTTTTTTTCAGCCTATTAGCGATAATTGTGAAAAAAAAAAATGGGTTGCGAGAATTTAGGAAACGATGTAGGGTGATGGGTAATGGTAGGAAAGGGTGGGGGGTTGGGGGAATGGGTGTGGGGGAGGTTGAGTGAATGGGTGGGGGGAAGGGGGTTGGGGGGGATGGTGTGGGTGAGGGAATAGGGGTGGGGGTGATGGGTAATGGTAAAAATTTAAACGAAGTGTGTCTTCGTCTGTCTGTCGTGTGTGTGTGTGTGTGTGTTGGTGTGTGTCGGTTAAAGGGTTTCCCCCCCCCGGGCGCAATCCCTCATATGGCCCCTTTTTGGGGAAACCGGGGGTTACCAGGGGGAAGGTTTTTTTAAACCCAATTATGAGATGATCCGATCACTTTTTTTTTTTTTTTTAAAAACCCATTTCGATAATTGTGAAAAAAAAATGGGTTGCGAAATTGGGAAACCTTGTGTAGGGGGAGGTAAAAGGGGGGGGTGAATGGGGGGGGTGATGGTAATGGGGGTGGGGTGATGGGGGAGTGAAGGGTGGGGGGTGATGGGGTTGGGGGTGAGGGTGATGGGGGTGGGGTAGGAATAGGGGGGGGGTGATGGGTAATGGTAAATATAAGCGAAAGGGTGTCTGTCCCGTCTGTCTTTTTGGTTGGGGTGTGTGGTGTTTTTGTGTGTGTGTGTGGTGTGTGTGGTGTTTCGGTATAGGTTTCCCCCCCCCGTGGCGCAATCACCTCATAGGGGACATTTTTGGAACCGGGTTGAAAGGAGAGGGTTTTAAGCCCAAATATAGATCCCATCACTTTTTTTTTTTTTTTTTTTGCAGCCTATAGCATAATTGGAAAAAAAGGGGGTTTGCGAGAATTGAGGAAACCTTTTATGTAGGGTTATTGGGAAAATGGGTGAGTGAAGGGTGGGGTGATGGGGAATGGGTGTGGGGGATGGGTGGTAAAGGGTGGGGGGGATGGGGGGATGGGGGAGGGAAAGGGGGGGTGATGGGTAATGGTAAATTAACGAAAATGTGCGTCTGTCTGCTTCTGTTTGTGGTGTGTTGTGGTGGGGTGGTTTTTGGATGGTTTTCCCCCCCCCGTGGCGCAATCACCCATATGGCACATTTTTTGGGAACCGGGGTTTACCCGGGAAGGTTTTTTTTAAACCCTTATGAGATGATCCGATCACTTTTTTTTTTTTTTTTGCAGCCTTTACGATAATTGTGAAAAAAAAGTGGTTGCGGAAATTGAGGGAAAACCCTTTATGTGGGGATGGGAATGGGTGAGTGAATGGGTGGGGGGTTGGGGAATGGGTGTGGGGTGATGGGTGAGTGAATGGGTGGGGGGTGATGGTTGGGGGTGATGGGTGATGGGGAGGGAATAGGTGGGGGGTGATGGGTAAGGGGGAGTGAATGGGTGTGTGGTGATGGTAAGGGGTGAGTGAATGGGTGGGGGGTGAGGGGTAATGGG
>JACEEZ010021560.1:212456-252456 GCA_016584305.1 Chionoecetes opilio
AGTAGAGGTGGACCGAGAGCTAAGGTTTGACGGCCACATCAAACACATTGCAAAAAAGGCCTCTCACAGGGTCTCTGCCCTGCAAAGGGTGGCCAGCTTCCTCGACAGGGGAGGGAAGCTCTTGCTCTATAAGGCCCAGATACGGCCTTACTTAGAGTACGCCGCCCTCTCCTGGATGTCGTGTGCAGCTTCGCACACTAGAAGGCTGGACAGCACCCAGCGTCGAGCCCTGCGATTGGTGGATGCTGCAGAAACCCCCCAGCCCATCCCGAGTCGGCGAGTCTCCGCGACTCACTGGAACACTGCAGGGACGTCGCGGCGCTTGTGGTATTCCACAAGGCACAGGTGCAGGGAGTGCCACACCTGGCTGGGTTACGACAGCCTCCAGAGTCGCCACGCGAAGCACGAGAACGGTGCTCACCAGTGGTGATGCAGTGGAGGTGCCGCGTTCCCGTGCCAGCCAGCACCAACGCACCTTTGTGGGCCGCGTCTCCAGGATGTGGAACATTTTCACGGCCGCTGTCCCTCACATCCAGGAGATGAACACACAAAGTGTAAAGTTGGCGGCCAATCGGTGGAGACTGTTGAAGCCCACCCCGCTGAGGCTAGTGATACTGTGACACTAGTGACAGCAACAGTGCCTCAACAAACACTTTAGTGATGCATATATGTATATAATGTTAGTTTTTTAGGTCTTTGTATTTATGTGTATATAGTTGTACCATTACTTGCCCTTATGATGGGTAGCACACGACAGTGCACCTTTGGGCGCATTGTATTTGTATGTTTAAATAAAAACAAATATAAAAAAAAAGAGACAGATAAAGAAAGAGAGAGAGAGGGAGGGCAAGCTTAAACGTTGCTCTAATCATCATAACATCTTTCTTTTATTCATTTACGAGTAATTCATCATCATCATATAAAAATCACATAAATCATTATATTATCTCATTTTTTCATCATTTTGTTGGTTTTCTTTTTTTCTTTTTATTTTTTCCTCTTTAATCGTCCCTCTCTTTGTGTGTGTTTGTGTGTTTTGTTGGTTGTGTGTGGGTTGTGGGTGTGGTTTGTGTGTGTGTGTGTGGTGTGTGGGCGTGCGTGCGTGCGTGGTGGGGTTGTGTGTGTGGTGTGTGTGTGGTGTGTGTGGGGTTTGGGGGGTGGGGGGGTGGGTGGGGGGGGGTTGTGTGTGGGGTGTCGGCGTGGTGGTGTTGTGTGGGTGGGGGGGTGGGGGGGTGTGTGGGTGGGTGGGTGGGTGGGTGGGGGGTGGGGGGGTGGGTGTGTGTGGGTGGGTGGGGGGGTGGGGGGGTGAGTGGGGTGGGGGGGGGTGGGGGGGTGGGTGGGGGGGGGTGGGTGGGTGCGTGCGTGGTGGTGCGTGGGGGGGGGGGGGTGAAACCACCCATATAAAAAGTTTCCAGAAATATTGAATAATGGAATAATAATTTTAACCTGTTCCAAAAAAAGAAATTTATTTTAATAATTGGGAAATTTTGCCCCGTGATAATTCTAATAAACGATTTTTCCCCATATTTAATGAACGTAAAGCGCAAGGTTTGGTAATTACCATCTCTCCTCTCTTCTCTCTTCCATCTTGACACAAATTAGCGGTATGAAAATATGTTTTTATCTTACTACTACTACTACCCTATACTATATATATACTACTACTACTACTACCATATCTACTACTATTTCTAACTACTACTATATACTACTACTACTATACTACCATACTATACTACTACTATACTACTATTTCACTACCATATACTACTACTATTACTATTATATACTATACTAAAACTTAAATTTCTACCACTACTACTACTACTATCTATACTAACTATATACACTTATGCTACTACTCTACTATATACTGCTATACCCCCTACACTACTATATACTTTTCTATACTACACTACTACAAATACCTACTTAGCTCACTACCCTTTTACCCCTACTACTACTGCTATATATTTCTACTACTAATTCTGTGCTATACTATACTACTATACTACTCTACTACCACCACTACTATACTTCTGCTACTACTTTTTATACTGCTACTACTATTTTACTATAATATTACTACTACTACTACTATACTATACTACTACTATACTACTACTACCACTACTAATACTTTTACTACTACTTTCTTACATCACTCACTACTACTACGTACGACTACCGACTATCTACTACTACTACCACTATACTACTACTCCCACTACTACTACTTTACTAATAATACTATACCCTACTACTACTACACTACTACTACTTACCCACTACTACTACTACTACTACTACTCTACTACTACATTATACTACTATACTACTATACTCTACAATATGAAAACCCAATGTAGTGAAATGGTTGGAGAGAGAGAGAAGAGAGAGAGAGAGAGACGAGAAGAGAGAGGAGAGAGAGAGGAGAGAGAGATGAGGAGCGAGGGAGAAGAGAGAGAGAGAGGAGAGAGAGAGAGAGAGAGAGACGAGAGAGAAGACGAGAGAAGAGAGAGAGAGATGAGAGAGGAGAAGAGGAGAGGAGAGCAGAGGATAGAGAGAGAGAGAGAGGAGACGAGAGAGGAGAGAGAGAGACAGAGAGAGAGGGGTGAGAGAGAGAGAGAGGGAAGAGGGAAGAGAAGAGAGGGAGAGAGTTGAAGGCGCTCAGGTCAATAAGTTGCAGGAGTTAATTCGGAACGGGATGAATTAGACAGGTATTACTCAGTTATTCATCATTACTATTATATTATTTATTGTTATTATTCATGATTTTATTATTCGTATCACATCATTATTATTTGTATTATTATTATTGTTTCTATTATATTATCTATTATTATTATATGATTATTATATTATTATTATTATTATTTTTTTATTTTTTATTATTTTTATATATTTTTAAATTATTATTATTATTATTATATTTTAAAACATACTATCATTATCTTCATCATATTTCGGTTTTGATAAGTGTCACCTGTCGACATTCAATGAAGATGCGTGGTCGTGCGTGCGTGCGTGCGTGCGTGCGTGCAGTGCTGGTGCGTGCGTGCGTGCGTGCGTGTGCGTGCGTGGTGCGGTGTTGTGTGTGTGCTGTGTGTTGTGGTGTGTGTGTGTGTGTGTGTGTGTGCGTGCGTGCCGGTGCGTGTGTGTGTGGTGTGTGTGTGTGTGTGGTGTGTGTGTTGTGTGTGTGTGTGTGTGGTGGTGTGTGTGTGTTTTCACAGGTGAAGTTGTTCATTGATGAAAAGCATTCAAGCGTAAACTCAATATTCAGGCACACTCACACCTGAACGGCTCGGCGTGTTAGGGCGTCCGGAACCATTCTGGGGTCCGGCGTTCGATCCCCGGCCTTCTCATTCCCGGGGATTTTTTCACTGACAAATTCTGGCGGTTACTGTCCTCCTTGAGCAAGGGGATGGATGTGTGGTGTGTAAGGTCCCAGCATTGCCCAAAGATTTTTTTCTTTTTTTTTACATCACAAAGAACTGGCCAAGGGCACAACAAAAAGAGGTAACACAAAGCCCGCTTAGTTACCAGTCCCTATAAATAAGACAGTAAGAGAACAAAGAAAGAGGAGTGGGCCAATTTAGTTCGGGAGGTGTCTTGTCACTCTTCTCTTGAAAATATTTAGTCGTAGGAAGGTGGAAAAATAGCAACAGGAAGAAAGTTCCAGAGTTTACCATTGAAAGGGATGAAAGAGTAAAGATACTGATTAACTCTTGCATTTGGAAGATGGACAGAATAGGGATGAGAATGAGTAGAAAGTCTTGTGCAGCGAGGCCGCGGGAGTGGGGGAGGCATGCAGTTAGCAAGTTCAGAAGAGCAGTGAGCATGAAAATAACGGTAGAAGAGAGCAAGTGAAGCAACATTGCGGCGGTGATTTAAAGATTGAAGACAGTCAGTCAGAGGAGAGGAGTTGATGAGACGAAAAACTTTTGACTCAACCCTGTTTAGGAGAGCTGTATGAGTGGATCCTCTCCAAACATGTGAGAAATACTCCATACATGGGCGGATAAGGCCCCTGTAGAGAGCAAGCAATTGGGAGGGAGAAAAAAAGGACGCAGACGCCACAGCACACCTAACTTCTTAGAAGCTGTTTTAGCAAGAGATGAGATGTGAGATTTCAGTTCAGATTTTAATTAAAGGATAGTCCAAGAATGTTCATTGTAGAAGGAAGGGACAGTGAGTGTCATTGAAGAAGAGGGGATAATTATATGATAGGTTTTGTCGAGTAGATAGATGAATAAATTGGGTTTTTGAGGCATTGAACAAAACAAGGTTTGCTTTGCCCCAATCAGAAATTATAGAAAGATCAGAAGTTAGGCGCTCAGTGGCATCTCTCCGTGAATCACTTAGTTCCTGTTGAGTTGGACGTCTAATAAACGACGTTGAAAAATGCAGGGTAGAATCATCAGCGTAGGAGTGGATAGGGCTTTGAGTTAGACTTAGAAAATCATTAATGAATAATAGAAAGAGGGTGGGTGATAGGACAGAACCCTGGGGAACACCACTATTGATAGATTTAGGAGAAGAACAATGTCCGTCTACAGTAGCTGCAATAGACCGGTTTGAAAGGAAACTTAAGATGAAGGTACAGAGAGAAGGAGAGAAACCGAATGAGGGTAGTTTGTAAATTAAAGATTTGTGCCAGACTCTATGAAAAGCTTTTGATATGTCAAGGGCAACAGCAAAAGTTTCACCGAAACCCCTAAAGCAGGATGACCAAGATTCAGTTAGGAAAGCTAGAAGATCACCAGTAGATCGCCTTTACGGAAACCGTACTGACGATCAGATAGAAGAGTGTGAGCAGATAGATGCTTAAGAATCTTCTTATTATGTATAGATTCAAAAGCTTTAGAAAGGCAGGAATTCAAAGTAATAGGACGGTAGTTTGAAGGATTAGAACGGTCACCCTTCTTAGGAACAGGTTGGATGTGAGCAAACTTCCAGCAAGAAGGAAAGGTGGAAGTAGATAGACAAAGACGGAAAAGTTTGACCAAGCAGGGTGCAGGCACAGAAGCACAATTTTTGAGAACAATAGGAGGGACTCCGTCAGGACCGTAAGCCTTCCGAGGATCTAGGCCAGAGAGGGCAAAGAAAACATCATTACGAAGGATCTTAATAACAGGCATAATATAGTCAAGAGGGTGAACGAGAAGGAGGAACAAGCCCTTCATCAACCAGAGTGGAATTTTCAGCAAAGGTTTGAGCAAAGAGTTCAGCTTTAGAAATAGATGAGACAGCTGTGGAGCCATCTGGGTGAAGCATAGGAGGGAAAGATGAAGAAGAAAAATGGTTAGAGATATTATTAGCTAGATGCCAGAAGTCACGAGAGGAATTCGATTCAGAAAGATTTTGACATTTTCTATGAATGAAGGAATTTTTGGTGAATTGAAGTAAAGATTTGGCATGATTACGGGCAGAAATATAATTAGCATGAGTTTCAGGAGATGGATGTTTACGGTACTGTCTGTGAGCACGCCTCTCTATCTTATCTTGGACAGAGAACAAGCAGAGTTAAACCAAGGTTAACGGGCTTTAGGATTAGAGAAAGTGTTTGGTATGTACGCCTCCATGCCATTGACTATGACATCAGTTATGCGCTCTGTACAAAGAGATGGGTCTCTGACATGGAAGCAGTAATCATTCCATGGAAAATCAGAGTAGTACTGCCTTAGGTCTTCCCACTTAGCTGAGTTGAAATGCCAGAAGCACCTCCGCTTGGGTGGGTCCCGAGGCGGCACCGGAGCGATAGGACAGGTTACAGAAATAAGATTGTGATCGGAGGAACCCAACGGAGAGAAAAGTTTCGCAGAGTAAGCAGAAGGGTTAGTAGTTAGGAAAAGATCAAGAATGTTGGGTGTCTGCAAGGCGGTCAGGGATTGGAAATAATGCACTCCAAGCTAGCACCGGGAGGGTGAAACTGCTGATCGCGAGTCTGACTTCCGTGGACAAGACCATGGGTGAATAACACACACACACACACACACACACACACACACACACACACACACACACACACACACACGCACACGCACACGCACACGCACAAGCACAAGCACAAGCACACGCACACGCACACGCACACGCACACAGACACAGACACAGACACAGGCACACACACAAACACACACACACACACAAAAAAAAAAAAACACACACAAACATCTAAAATATAATTCACTTCTTTATATGCAAGACTTAACCTATATCCTTAAATATTGTGGAGTGAGAGAAGAGAGAGAAGAGTAGGAGAGAGAGGGAGAGAGAGGAGAGAAGATGGGGGAGGAGGGAAGAGGAGAGAGAGAGGGGAGAGATAGGAGGAGAGGAGAGAAGGGGAGCCCTGAGAAGAGGCGGGGAAGGGGATTTTGTCCTCGTTATTTGTTCCTGTTTTCTTTCTTTTTCTTTCCCCCTCTCTCTCTCTCTCTCTCTCTCTCTCTCTTCTCTCTCTCTCTCCCCTCTCTCTCTCTCTCTCTCTTTTCTCTTCTCTCTCTCTCTCTCTCTCTAGTGTGGCCACTACAAATAAACACAATTACTAATCAAGCACACACCACACACACACACACACCCCACACACACCACACACACCAAAACACACCAACACAACACACACACACACACACACACACAGACACATACACCCACACACATACACATACACATGCATACACAACACACACATAAACACACACACACACACCCCAGTGGCGTACCCAAAAAAATTTAAAAGGGAGGCCAAAATATGAAATATATATATTATAATTAAAAAATATTATATATATAATATATATAATATTATATATAATATATATATATTATATATTAATATATATATATATAATTATAATACAGACCTAATATATATATATATATATATATATTATATATATTATAATATATATATAAAATATATTAATATATATATATATATATATATAAAATATATTATATATATATATATACTAATATATTATAAATTATATATTTATATTATAAATATATTTATATATTATAAATATATTTTTTATATTATAAATATATTTATATTTTAAATACATTTATATATTATAAATATATTTATATATTTATAAATTTATATTTATAATTAAATAAATATATTTATATATTATATATATATATTATATATTTATATTATAAATAATTTATATATTATAAATATATTTATATATATAATATATTTATATATTATTAATATATTTATATTTTAAAGCCGCAAAGCCGCCCTCCGGGCGAACTTTTTGGCTAGCTCCTGCGGAGGGCTTTTGGTGGGCCTTCGGCCCACCAAACACAGACTCTCCAGATACCCCCTTCTAACTTTCCTGAAACATGGATGTAGAAATGTATGTATTAAACCCCAACCCATTCACATCACCCCCAACCCATTACTCACCCATTACCCATCCCTCCCCCCATTCACTCACCCATTAAACCCTCACCCCCAACCCCTTCACTCACCCATTACCCATCACCACACACCCATGACTCACCCCTTTCCCCATCACCCCCCCCCCTATTCCCCAACCCACCCCAACCATCACCCCCCCCCCATTCACTCACCCATCACCCCCACCCCTTACCATCACCCCACCCATTTACTCACCCAACCCTCACCCTACATCAAGGTTTCCCAATTTGAGAGAACTGCAACTCCCCAAAGCCCGTGGTCGTGGTAGTTTTAATCACAATTTGGGGAAAAGTGGTCAACTTGAAAGAAAAAATAGGGCTTATTTTTCCCTTCTTAAAACACACAATATAATATTAAAACGATTTTTTCTATAGATATTGTAAGAAAACCTGATTCTGAAACTTGTATATAACCAAATAAAAAATAGGTTATAGTTGAGGGGGCGAGGTAAATGCTACTCAATTTATATAGTCAATAACGAAATTTTGAAGTTATCATACCAGGCATCAATTTTCCCGTTTTTTGGTATCAATCAGATAGAAAACCCCAGAAAGGGAAAGGTCGACGCGTGAAATGGGAATGTTTGATTCAATCTCCCCGCCACAATCTCCCCGTCCACCACTCCCCGCCGCGGCACGTCGCCTCCACAATTATAACCTACATTGTCGCAGCAACAACAAGCCGATTTCGCATTCTTATTCTTCGTTTTTCCAAGGCATTGCTTATGTATTTGACAAGCGTTTGCCAGACGCAGCAGGTACTGTCTTAGAAACAGTGTGAACATCGCCCAAATTTACATGCCACAATATACATGTAAAAAATCTATTAAGCTTTGCTACTCGAGGCGAGTAATTTGCATTAAATTGCTATTATAGAAACGTTTCCATCGTAATGCATGTCATCCATATAATTAGTAGAACAACAGAAGAACTATATTTTTTGGTATTCAGATGCGGTGCATCAATATTTATCGCGAAATTAATTTATGAAAATATAGTCGCGGAGCCAAAACACAGTAGACCAACCTTTGAGTTAAAACTGCCAGCGACCACTGGCATTTCTCACGAGTTGCAGTTCTCTCTAATTATCGCAACCCACTTTTTTTCACTATTCTCGCTAATAGGCTGCTAAAAATAAAAAAAAATAAAAGTGATCGGATCATCCCATAAGTGGGCTTAAAATCTTCCCCTGGTCAACCTTGTTCCAAAACTAGCCTATTATGGAATTCCGCCACGGGGGGCGGAACCTAGAGCCGGACACACACACCACACACACACACACACACCACACACACCACACACCACACCACAACACAACACAACACACAACACAGACACACACACTTTCGCTTATATTATTATAGATTATAAATATATTTATATAGTATAATATATTATATTCTATAATAATATAAGCGAAAGTGTGTCTGTCTGTCTGTCTGTGTGTGTGTGGTTGTGTGTGGTGTGGGTATAGGTTCCGCCCTCCGTGGCGCAATCACCTCTATGGCACATTTTTGGAACGGTGGTTGACCAGGAAGGTCTAAGCCCACTTATGAGATGATTCGATCACTTTTTCTTCTTTTTTTTTAGCACCTATTAGCGAAATTGTGAAAAAAAAGTGGGTTGCGAGAATTGAGGAAACCTTGATGTAGGGTGATGGGTAATGGGTGAGTGAATGGGTGGGGTGATGGTAATGGGTGTGGGGTGGATGGGTGAGTGAATGGGTGGGGGGTGATGGGTTGGGGGGGTGATGGGTGATGGGTGAGGGAATAGGTGGGGGGTGATGGGTAATGGTAAATATAAGCGAAAGTGTGTCTGGCTGTCTGTCTGTCTGGTGTGTGTGTGTGTGTGTGTGTGTGTGTGTGTGTGTGTGTGTGGTGTGGTGTGTGTGGTGTGTGAGTGTGTGTGTGTGTGTGTGTGTGTGTGTGTGTCTGGTATAGGTTCCGCCCCCCGTGGCGCAATCACCTCATATGGGCACATTTTTGGAACTGGGTTGACCAGGGGAAGGTTTTAAGCCCAAGTATGAGATGATCCGATCACTTTTTTTTTTTTTTTAGCAGCCTATTAGCGATAATTGTGAAAAAAAAGTGGGTTGCGAGAATTGAGGAAAACCTTGATGTAGGGTGATGTGTAATGGTGAGTGAATGGGTTGGGGTGATGGTAATGGGTGTGTGTGGTGATGGGTGAGTGAATGGTGGGGGGTGATGGGTGATGGGTGAGGAATAGGTGGGGGGTGATGGGTAATGGGTGAGTGAATGGGTGGGGTGATGGGTAATGGGTGTGGGGTGATGGGTGAGTGGAATGGGTGGGGGGTGATGGCGTTGGGGTGATGGTGATGGGTGAGGAAAAGTGGGGGGGTGATGGGTAATGGGTTGAGTGAATGGGTGGGGGGTGATGGTAATGGGTGAGTGAATGGGGTTGTGGTGATGGGTAATGGGTGAGTGAATGGGTGGGGGTGGATGGGTAATGGGTGAGTGAATGGGTGGGGGGTGATGGGTAATGGGTGAGTGAATGGGTGGGAGGAATACATACATTTCTACATTCCATGATTTCAGGAAAGTTAGAAGGGGCTATTCGGAGAGTCCGTGTTTGGTGGCCGAAGGCCCACCAAACACAGGTGGTGGGCCGAAGGCCACCACCAATAGCCTCCGCAGGAGCTAGCCAAAAAGTCCGCCCGGAGGGCGCTTTGCGGCTAGTATATATATATACTGTATATATAAATATATATATAATAATATATATATACTGTTATATAATATATATATAATATAATATATATATATATATATAAATATATATATAATATATCATAATTATATATATATATTTATATATATATATATATATATATATAATATATTTATATATACCATATAATTATACTATATATATATATAAAAATATTATAATATATTATATATTATAATTTATTCTTTGCAAAGTGGGGGGGGCATGGCCGCATGCCCCCCCCCCCCCCCCTCGGTACGCCACTGCACACACACACACAAAAAAACACACTCCGATGCGATGGGGCAGGTGACACCGTGCCGGGCTCCCATTCTGTGGGTAGGCGGTTCGAATCCTCGCGCTCCCGGGGATTTTTTTACTGACAATTCGGGTGGTTACTGTCCCCCTTGAGCAAGGGGATGGGAGTGTGTGGTGTGTGAGGTCCCGCATTGCCCAAAGATCGGTAATAATGAGCTCCAAGCTCGCACTGAGAGGGTGAAAACTGGCGATCGCGAGCCAGGTCGCGTGGACAAGGGCCATGGGGTGAATAACACACACACACACACACCCCACACACACAACACACACACACACACACACACACACACACACACACACTCCCGGGGATTTTTCACGGACAAATTCAAATTTAGACCGTAACTGTCCCCCTTGAGTTAGGAGGCGCGTGTGTGGTGTGTGAGGTCCCAGCATTACCCAAAGATCAGTAATAATGAGCTCCAAGCAGTTTTCTTGGATAGTAATGGGTGGAGATCGCAAGTACAGCGCGAGATCAAGCCGTGGGTGAATGACACCAGAAACTCTCTTGAACTTCCTTTATGTTAAATTAAATGTACTAAAAGAGAGAGAAGAAGAGAGAGAGAGAGAGAGATAGAGGGCCGAGAGAGAGGGAAAAGGGGGGGGGAGAAAAAAGAGAGAGAGAGAGAGAGAGAGGAGAGAGAGAGAGAGAGAGAGAGAGAGAGAGAGAGAGAGAGAGAGTGTAAAAGAGTGAGGTGAGTGAAGTGTGATCTCTCTTCTCTCTCTCTCTCTCTCCTCTCTCTCTCTCTCTCTCTCTCTCTCTCTCTTCCTCTCCTCTCATCACTGCTGTGGGCAGGAAGGGAGAAAGGAGATTGGTGACAGCAGGGGGGATGGAAAGAGAGGAGAGAGAGAGAGAGAGAGAGAGAGAGAGAGAGAGAGAGAGAGAGAGAGAGAGAGTCAGTTCATAGCCAACCTCTGCCACGCACCGACCTGTTCCGCCTGTGTGTGAGAGAGTGAGAGAGAGAGAGAGAGAGAGAGTAATACCCTTATATATGTAGCACCTTATACGTGTCCCCTCTCTCTTCTCTCTCTCTCTCTCTCTCTCTCTCTCTCCTCTCTCTTCTCTCTCCTCTCTCTCTCTCTCTAATAAACTTTTACCCTCCGTAGCATCGCGTGAAGTGATTTTAAGTGACGCAAGAAAAGTGAAATAAAAGATTGAAATGAAGGATTATGAAAAGAATCTAAACAGTGACTGACAGATGAAGACACGAAGAGGAGGAAGAGAGATCCATGGCTAAATAAGGTAAGAGTACAGCTATGAGAGTAAGGGAAGAAGAAGAAGAAGAAGAAGAAGAAGAAGAAGAAGAAGAATGAGGTAGACAAAATATTATGAAAAAACGAGAAAACAAAACAAAAAATTTATATATAGAAAAATTATGCAAAAAAGATATTTCGCAAAAAAATAAAAAAAACTGAATTCAAATCTGAATCAAACAAAAATATTACCAGACAAATAAGTACTACTACGACTACTACTACTACTACTACTACTACTACTACTTCTACTACTACTACTACTACTACTATTTCTACTACTACTACTACTACTACTACTACTACTACTACTACTACTTCTACTACTACTACTACTACTACTTCTACTACTACTACTACTACCTCTACTATTACTACTACTACTACTACTACTACTACTACTACTACTACTACTACTACTACTACTACTACTACTACTTCTACTATTACTACTACTACTTCTACTATTACTACTACTACTACTACTACTACTATTTCTACTACTACTACTACTACTACTACTACTACTACTACTACTTCTACTACTACTTCTACTACTACTTCTACTACTACTACTACTATTACTACTACTATTACTACTTTTTTTTTTTTTTTTTTTTTAACTACAAGATACCTCCACCGATTGTTTATTTGCGGACTCCATTAACTGGAGGCCAGTAGCCCCAACTCTGATCGCTACTGACTGTGGCATCCAACCATAGGCTACTACCACTTATCCACTACTTACTCTCCTCTCTCCGTCATCTACTTACTACTACTACTACTACTATTACTACTACTACTACTTCGACTACTACCACCTACATTATTACTACTACTACTACTACTACTACTACTACTACTACTACTACTACATCATCAAAATGGCATCAAAATGGCCATTGTCATATGGACCAAGATATAAAGCTTACAGGAACAAGCTGGTAACACTACTTCGAGCTGCAAAAAACAAATATTTTCAAGATAAATTTAAGAGTGAACAAGGTAATAATAAATCAATTTGGAATACAATAAATAGTCTAATGGGCAGAAAAAAAGTCAATCATTGTAATGAAATTAAACTGAAAAATAGTAATGGCCTCACTGCAAATATTTTTAATGAACATTTCTTAAAAAAAGCTGGTTCCCCACCGCAACAAACAAGTGCACAGCAAAACTCTCCCTCGCAATTTTTCAATAATCCATCGGAAATTTCTTTTTACCTTTATCCTGTTACTAGGGAAGAGGTTAATCAATATTTAAAATCTATAAAAGCAAACACAGCACCAGGATGTGATGACATGCCACCAAAACTGCTCCAACTTACTGCACATTACATTGATGTCCCTCTCACCCACATCATCAATCTATGTTTCCAGCAAGGATGCTTTCCGGACAAACTTAAAATTGGTAAAGTGATACCAATATTTAAATCTGGTGATGATGATGATGAAAATAATTATAGACCCATATCTATTTTACCCTCGATTAGTAAAGTTTTTGAAAAAGCTATTGTTCATAGATTGAAAGGGTTCTTGGAAGATTTTAAATTATTATCTGATAATCAGTATGGATTTCGCAATAACAAATCAACAGAGAAAGCCATAATGAAATTCACAAGTGAAATTTATAGTAATTTGGAAAGAAAACATTATGTTGCAGGCATATTCATGGACTTATCTAAGGCATTTGATTCACTGGACCATAAAATATTAATAGATAAGCTAAATAATATAGGAATAAGAGGAACACCATTAAAGTTATTTTCAAGTTATTTGACAAATAGGAAACAAGCTGTATATTGTAACCAGAAAACATCCGTGGTGAAAACTGTTGACAGGGGAGTACCTCAGGGATCACTACTGGGCCCATTGCTGTTCTTGGTATTTATAAAGGATATTTCCAATGCCAGTAATAAATTTAATTATGTTCTTTATGCAGATGACACCAATCTGCTCTTACAGGATAGCAACTTAGATCACTTGAATGCGGTGCTAAATACTGAACTAGAAAAAATTAGTAAATGGGTTTCAGCTAACAAATTAAAGGTAAATATTACAAAAACTAATTATATGCTATTTCAAAATCGATCGGTAGTATACAACATGGGTCCAGTATATATGGATGGGTGTGAACTAAAGAGGGTTGCATGTACAAAATTTTTGGGGGTTATCATAGAAGAAAACTTGAATTGGAAAAATCATATTCGATCAGTCTGCTTAAAATTGTCAAAAACTTGTGGAATATTATACAAAATTCGTTACAATTTAACAACTGATGCTTTAAAAAGTATATATTATTCCTTGTGTTATCCTCTTATTATATATTGTGTGTCCATCTGGGGTTGTACGTGGCCGTCAAATGTAAAGGAAATTATTGTCACTCAGAAGAAATTGATCAGAACCATAACATATAGAGGAAAACATGACTCTACACACTTTTTATTCAATGAGTTAAAATTACTAAAATTTGAATTACTACTTAAATATTTTTGTCTTCTCACTGTTTATAATGATTTAAATGATAATAGTAACAACAGAAAAATATTTAGAATGATTCATCACAGCCTAGGTACCAGAGGTAACAATGTTAACTTGTTATGTCCACCACCAAGAACAACACTGTACAAATTTTCTATATATTGTTTTGGCCCGAAATGTTGGAACGCATTACCAGATGACATCAAAACAGCAAATAATCTCAATATATTTAAATTTAAACTTAAACAGTATTTATATAATTTACAAAGTCAAGTTCTTATAGATTGAAAATTAAAATACAGTAAATTTGTGCTCCTGAAATTTAGGTACTTTTTTTTTTATATAAAAAAACATGTTTTCACTGAGTTTATATTTTTGTATGTTAATCTTTATTTGTAAATTATTGCCGTCATCGTATTCGCATTTAGATTATGTTAACTGATTTTATGTCTGCTAAGCGCTCATGCTCAGCAGACTAATGCCTATAAAATGTGTATATATTTATTTATGTGTATATAATTGTTATTTGGCAATACACTCTATAAACTATACAACTTAAAAAAACAAAAACAAAACTACTACAGTTAATATTGATGACATTATTATGGCTGGGAAAGTTGATATTGATGTTGTGAAATAGTTATGAAATTGAGGGAAACTGACCTTGATGATATGAGTAAATATGTTATTGTTATTATTATTATTATTGTCATTATCATTATTATTATTATTATCATTATTATTATTATTATCATTATTATTATCATCATCATCATCATCATTATTATTATTATTATCATTATTATTATTTTTATTATTATTACTATTATTACTATTATTATTATTATCATTATTATTACTATTATTATTATTATTACTATTATTATTATTATTACTATTATTATTATTATTACTATTATTATTATTATTACTATTACTATTATTATTATTATTATTATTATTATTATTATTATTACTATTATTATTATTATTATTACTATTATTATTATTATTATTATTATTGTTATTATTATTTATTATTATTATTTTTATTTATTAATTTATTATATTAATTTAATATTATTATTATTATTTATTTTTATTATTTTTAAATTTTTAAAACTTTAAAATTTTTTTTTTTTTGTTAATATTTTTTGGTAAATTCTGTTAAAAACAAAAGTTATTTTATTAAGGCTTTTTATAGTAGTAGTGTAGAGTAGTAGTAGAGTATAGTAGTAAAAGTATTTTGTATAGTGTAGTAGTAGTAGTTGTAGAAGTTATATTGTAAAAGGTAGTAGAAGTAAAATAGTAGAAGTAAAAGTAGAGTGTAGCAGTATAGTATAGTAGCAATAGTAGTAGTATATTCCAGAAGAAAGTATAGTAGTGGTAGTAGGGGTAGTAGTGGTAGTAGTGGTAGTAGTGGTAGTATATAGTATAAAAGTGTATTATTTGGTAGTAGTGGTAGTGTGGAAAAGGTGGTAGTATGGTAGAGTGTATTAGTGGTAGTAGTGGTAGATGGTGATAGTGTAGTGGTAGTAGGTGGTAGTGGGTAGTATGGTATAGGGGTAGTAGTTAGTATAGTAGTAGTGGAGTAGGGTAGTAGTGTAGTAGTTTTTGGTTTGTAGTGGTAGTAGTTTAGTAGTTTGGGTAGTAGTAGTAGTATATAGGGTAGTAGTGGTATAGTGGTAGTATTAGGGTAGTAGTGTAGAGAAGGAAAAGGGGAGGGGAGGGGAGGGGGAGGAGGGGGAGAGGAGGGGAGGGGAGGAGGAAACAAATAAGGAGGGAAGGAAAAAAGCAGGGGAAAGGAAAATTAAATAGTTAATAAAAATAATAATTATAAAAATAATAATAAAAAATTAATAATAAAAATATAATAAAAATAAAATAATAAAATAATAATAATAAAAATAATAATAAATAATATTAATAATAATAATAAATAAAAAATAATAAATAATAATAAAAATAAAATAATAATAATAAAAAAAATCAAGAGGAATCCGAACCCGTTTTCCTCCCCCCCCCCCCTCTCTCTCTCTCTCTCTCTCCTCTTTCTCCCTCCCCCCTCTCTCTCTCTCTCCTCCTCTCTCTCTCATTCCAAAAAAAATCGTAATTGCAAATCAAACAAAAAAATCTAGTAAAAGGAAGGGGAGAGAGAGAGAGAAAAGAGAGAAGAGAGGGAAAAAGAAGAGAGAGAGAGAGAGAGAGAGGAAGAGGGAGAGAGAGGGGGGAAAAAAGAGAGAGAGAAAAGGAAAAAAAAGGGAGAGGAAAGGGAGAGAGAAGAGAAGGAGAGAGAGAGAGAGAGGGGGTTCAAAATGTTGCTAATACGCAGATAAAAATTTCAATAACCTCACAAAAAATTTTTCATTGCAAAGGGGGAACTAAGGCTTAATGACTGGGGGTTGTGTGTGTGTGTGTGTGTGTGGTGTGTGTTTTGTTGTGTGTGTGGTTGTGTGTTGTGGGGGTGTGTGTGTGTGTGTTGGGGTGTGTGTGTGTTGTGCGTGTGTGGTGCGTGCGTGCGTGCGGGGGGTGCGTGCGGCGTCCCGGGTTGCGTGCGTGCGTGCGTGCTGCGTGCGGTGTGTGTGTGGTTGTGTGTGTGTTGGTGTTTGGTGTGTGTGTGGGGTTTGGTGGTGGTGGTGTGCGTGTGGTGTGTGGTGGTGTGTTTTTGTGTGTGTGTGCGTGTGCGTGTGTGTTTTTGCGTGTGATCAAAATATTAGTTTAAATTTACCAAAAAAAGGGGGTTTTAAAACCCTTTCTTAGAAGAGAGAGAGAGAGGAGAGAGAGAGAGGAGAGAGGAGGGGAGAGAGAGAGAGAGAAAAAGAGAGAGAAGAGAGAGAAGAGAGGAGAGAAAAAAAAAAGAGGAAAAAAAAAAAAAAAGAAAAAAGAAAAAAAAAAAAAAAAAAAAAAAAGGAAAAAAAAAAAATTTTTCCCTTTTTTTTTTTTTTTTTTTTTTTTTTTTTTTTTTTTTTTTCCCCCCCCCCCCCCCCCCCCCCCCCCCCCCCCCCCCCCCCCCCCCCCCGGGGAAACCCCCCCCCCGGGCCCCCCCCCCCCCCTTTTTTCCCGCCCCCCCCCTTAAAACAACCCACAGGGAAAAAAAAAACCCGGGGGGTTTTGGGGGGCAAAGCATAAAAAAAATTTTTCTTTTACCAACCCCAAAAACCCAACACCACCAAACCACCAACCTCCCCAAACCACAAAATTTTAAAAAAATGGGGAAAAAATTTCCATTTTTTTTTCTACTCTTTCTTTTTTTGGGGGGGTCTTGGGGCTTTGGGGCGGGATTTCGGGGGGGGGGGTAAAGGTAGTAGGTTTTTAAAAACCTCCCTTTCCCTCACCCTCTTGTTCCCTTTTTTTTCTTATTTCTTTGTCCTAATATTTCAAAAACCAAACCTTCTCTTTAAAAATTTACCCTTTCCCTTTTTCCCTTACCTTTCTTTTCTTTTTAAATTTAAAACCCTTCTCTTTACCTCCCTTTGCTGTATTTCACCATATTTAGTGTTTCGTTCCCGGTTTTTTTTAATAAATTTTTTTAAAATATTTAAAAATTATTTTTTTCCCCCAAATCTTTCCCTTTTCTTTTTGGGTTTGTCAAATTTTTTGAAAAGTTTACGTTTTTACCAAATTTTTTTTACCAAAATAAAAAATTTTTTTAATAAATTTTTTTGGAAAATTTTTAAAAAATTTAGGAAAAACCCTTTGGGGGAAAATTCGGCGTCCGGACCCTCATTAGGGATTTTAAAAATTAAAACTTAATTTGGGGGGGTTTTGGTTAGTTTTTTTTTTAAAAATTTTCCCATTATTTCCCCCCTTGTAAATTTTTTTTTTTTCTTTTAATTATTTAAAACCCCAAAAAATTTTTCCCCTTTTTTTTCCTTTAATTTATAAAGTTAATTAATTTGGGAAAAAGATTTTTTCTAAAACCCCTTTTTTTAAAAAGGGGGATTTTATATAAGGGGGGGAAATTTTTTAAAAATTCCCCAAAACAATTTTAAAAATTATTTTTTAATTTTTTATTTTTTTTTTTTTTTAAATTTTTGAAAAAAAAAAAATTTTTTAAATGAAAAAATTTTTTTAAATAAAATATTTTTAAAATAAAATTTTTTAAAAATTAAAATTTTTTTTTTAAAAGTTTAATTTTTTTTTATTAATTTTTTTCCCCGGGTGGAAAAAGTCTTAGTCAAAAATTACGAAAGTACTGAATATACCAAATTAGTTAGTCGACAAGGATTAAACGGTCATAGCTATAAACATTGCTATAGTCCAAAATGTCTAATGGTACCCAATTTAAATGGAAATTACGTTCGGCCCTCGGGGTGAAGTTGCATGGGGCTCCGTGGAGCTTACTACAGATTAGCGACCGTTGAAAAATAACGTAACACCTTAGGGGGAAAGTCGCCTTCGTGGTGTAGTGGTTGAGCGCCTAGCTACGAATCTGCGGGCCCTGGTTCGAATCCGGGCCAGGGCAGTCGGCGTGCAGCCCAAACAGCTGTTCATCCTTCCTTTCGGGGTTGGTCGCTTAATGGGTACCTGGGGAAACCTGGGGAAGGTAACTGTGGTAACCCGGATGTCACACTAGCCCTGTGTCCCGGGGTAACTGGTTGTCACCTACCACAGGCTCAAGGGCTAATGCCACGGAGACGAGCACAGAGGCCATGCAGCTTAGCGTATGCCCCCATCTTTACTTTAAGGGGGGGTGAAGTGTTATGAGTGCGACAGGGGGGGAGGGGGCTAAAAAAAATTACCAAAACAACGTTGTGATTAAATATAAATTTTACGTTTTTCTCCTCTACGTATTTTTTGTTGCGTCAGTTTTTTGAAAGGGAAAAATGAGATTTTTTTTAGAAAGTGACATATTTTTTATAAAGTGACATATTTTTTACAGTGACATGTTTTTTACAAAGTGACATATTTTTGACAAAGTGACATATTTTTGACAAAGTGACATATTTTTTACAAAGTGACATGTTTTTTACAAAGTGACATATTTTTTACAAGGTGACATATTTTTGACAAAGTGACATATTTTTGACAAAGTGACATATTTTTGACAAAGTGACATATTTTTTACAGTGACATATTTTTTACAAAGTGACATATTTTTTACAGTGACATATTTTTTATAAAGTGACATATTTTTTACAAAGTGACATATTTTTGACAAAGTGACATATTTTTTACAAAGTGACATATTTTTGACAAAGTGACATATTTTTGACAAAGTGACATATTTTTTACAAAGTGACATATTTTTTACAAAGTTGATGTTGTGTTGTTTGGTATTAATTTTTTAATTGGGAAATAAATATGGGCAATAAAAAAATAAAAAGTAATAATTGATGAATACTTGAATATCTACTTCTTGATAAATGTAAAGAGAGAGAGGTATGTGATATGAATACTTCTTAGTTATGATAATACTTAGGAAATGAAATAAATGAAGCAAAGGATATTAATGAATGCAGCAAATTATATTAAATGAAAGAAGTTAATTATACTAAATGAATGCAGCGAAGAATGGCAAAACCTTTCACAAAACCGCCATCAGTGCCAAGGTGAAACACTTTTACAACTGAAAATACTTACAAGAAAAAGAAAAAGTAAAAAATAGCATAACCACTTAGAGAAAAACGAAGGAATGCTGAACTCTTAAGCCATGAAGACTTACGAAATGAAAAGAAATTTGCTGAAACGAAGAAAAAGAAATTTGCGGACACGAAAAAAAACTAAATACTAAAAAAAAAAAAAATATTACTTGTATGAAAAATTACTTACCGTAGATAACACTTTAGTCGCCACCTGCCCTAATGTCGCCAGGCCATATATCACGAATTATAGCATCACTACTGCTGTGTCTGTGCCACTGAAGATGATACACAGTAGTTTATATCATGACTGTATAATCTACCCTGTTTCAGCGTTGTTTTATGCTTTGTAGCTGCAAGTATAGACGGTTCTCACACTAATGACGGAGCTCTACGAAGAATTGTAGCCTTCATAATGAGGGGATTTGTGACCCCGTAGCCCTTCTTCCTATCTTTATTTCCGTCTCTTTCTCCTTATTTTCCTCCTCGTCCTCGTCCTCCTCCTCCTCCTCCTCCTCCTCCTCCTCCTCCTCCTCCTCCTCCTCCTCCTCCTCCTCCTCCTCCTCCTCCTCCTCCTCCTCCTTCTCCTCTTCCTATGTCACCAGAACTTTTAGCGTTAATGAAGAGGAGCGAGAACTTAAAGAATAAAAAGAAATTTGCTGAAAAGAAAAAAAAGAAATTTGCGGACACGAAAAAAAACTAAATACTAAAAAAAAAAAAAATTACTTGTATGAAAAATTACTTACTGTATATAACACTATAGTCGCCACCTGCCCTAATGTCGCCAGGCGCCATATATTACGAATTATAGCATCACTACTGCTTTGTATGTGCCCCTGAAGATGATACACAGTAGTTTATATCATGACTGTATAATCTACCCTGTTTCAGCGTTGTTTTATGCTTTGTAGGTGCAAGTATAGACGGTTTCAAATTTCACTACTCGTTTTTTTTTCTTCGGGCGACGACAGACAGCAGCTCATCACCTTTCGGGCGGGAGGACATAAACACTAGCCGGCGACCTTAGTGTAGCCGTTACCAAAGTCGCCACTCGGGTGATGTTTGGGTAATTTGTTCATTTATAGCCCTACTATGACACAGATGAAGACACAAAATGACACAGACTCTCCAGATAGCCCCTTCTAACTTTCCTGAAATCATGGATGTAGAAATGTAAGTATGAACGCCACCACACGTCTGTACATCGAAAAGAAACGTTGTCCTGGCGACTTTAGTGTTGTCTACGGTATTGTATATTATTACTTTATTGGATTATTTGTACATTGAATTACTTTTATATATATAACTCATTCTTTCTCGTGTGGTTTCTCATATATTATTCTTTTCCTGTGGCTAAAAATTTTCATTAATATAAAAATATTTGTAAAAAATCATGCTGATTTGTATAAATTCCATTTTCTACAGTGTTCATTTGCTTTCTAATGAGAGAGAGAGAGAGAGAGAGAGAGAGAGAGAGAGAGAGGGGAGAGAGAGGAGCGAGCGAGGAGAGAGTGATGAGGAGTGAGGAGGAGTGAGTGAGAGAAGAGGAGTGAGTGAGAGGAGGAGTGAGGAGTAGTGAGTGAGTGAGAGAGGAGTGAGTGAG
The DNA here is from genome assembly GCA_016584305.1 of Chionoecetes opilio. NCBI lineage: Eukaryota > Metazoa > Arthropoda > Malacostraca > Decapoda > Majidae > Chionoecetes > Chionoecetes opilio. The sequence continues at coordinate 233,852 of JACEEZ010021560.1, forward strand.
TGAGTGAGTGAGTGAGTGAGTGAGGTGAGGAGAGAGAGAGAAAAAGAGAGAGAGAGAGAGAGAGAGAAGGAGAGAGAGAAGGAGAGAGAGAGAGGAGGAGAGAGAGAGAGAGAGAGAGAGAGAGAAGAGAGAGAGACGAGAGAGGAAGAGAGGGGGATAAAAGAGAGGGGAGAGAGAGAGAGAGAGAGAGAAAAAAAATTATTGAGGATATATACAAAAAAAAGAAATTAATAGTGAGAAAAAGTTAAACGAGGATATAATTATATACAAAAGAAAATAATAAAGAGTAAAAATTATTGATATGAAAAAAAAAAAAAATATTAATGCCTTCTTTCTTTCTCTGCTTTCTATTCTATCTCTTATATCACTATTTATATCTCTTATATCACATTATACTCTGTAATATACAATATATCTTGTCACTAGCTATACTTTATAGATATGAATCTCGGTATATATATTATTACTTTATATTACGTTTATTTAGATACATTGACTTATACCTATTTATATTTATAACTTTATTCTTTTACGTTTGTTATTCTATATCATATTTATTCTATATCACTATGTTAGTTTATACACAATTTTTCATTATATACTATAATCCTTATATATATTTATACCATATCACTGCTATTTGATATCATATTATTTCTAATCACTATTTACTGTGTATATCACTATGATATTCTATAGATATATATATCTTTAGTATCAGATGAAACTAGATGCAATTTAGATCTTAAGATGACAGGATATGCGCTTATATCACTATTATATGTCTTAAGTCACTAGTTTATATTCTTATAGAGTATTATACTTATATCATATGTATATTGTATAGTCACTAGTTATGACGTGAGTGATGCATATTGATATCTGTAATGACACGATGTATAGTCTCTTAGAGATAGTATAGTGAGCAAAGCTATTGTATTTATATCAAGGATGACTCAATCACTAGTATATCTCATTCAGCAGAGATCGATACACTATCAAGCTTTAACTATGATATCTCGAGATAGAGGTATTTATATCTCTGTATATCACTAGCTATACTTTATATCACTATTTATATCTCTATACATATCTAATTCTTATATCACTATTTATACTTTAATAAAAAATTCTTATATCACTAGATCTATACACTAAATTTATATAAATATTATATCTCTTATACACATGTATATCTCTTATATCACTAAACTAAAATAATTTAAATATATACATTATATTCTATATAAAAATAAATAGACTATTATGCCTTTTTTTCTCTCTTTCTTTTTCTATCTCTTATATCACTATTTATATCTCTTATATCACTATTTATATCTCTTATATCACTATTTATATCTCTTATATCACTATTTATATCTCTTATATCACTATTTATATCTCTTATATCACTATTTGTATCTCTTATATCACTATTTATATCTCTTATATCACTATTTATATCTCTTATATCACTATTTATATCTCTTATATCACTATTTATATCTCTTATATCACTATTTATATCTCTTATATCACTATTTATATCTCTTATATTACTATTTATATCTCTTATATCACTATCTATATCTCTTATATCACTATTTATATCTCTTATATCACTATTTATATCTCTTATATCACTCTCTATATCTCTTATATTACTATCTATATCTCTTATATTCTTGTCGATCGTTTTAACAATACCGTAAAAATTATTGATGATATATATATATACACACAAGAAAAAACTAGTTATAATGCCATCTTGTCTTCACTCCTTGGAACAAAACCTCTGCTTAACAAAATCATCAAAACCAAGGGAGGAGAAAAGAAAAAATGAAACTTGGAGGAAAAAACGTGTTGCCTAGTAAAGCACGCCTGGTAAGAACATCCCCACCCACCCCAACCCTCCCCCCCCCTCCCACCCACCTCCCCCCCACCCACCCTCTCCCCCCCTCCCCTCCTCCCCCCCCCCCTACCCTCCCTTCCCCCCTCCCCCCTCCTCCCCCTACCCTCCCCCCCCCCTCCTGCCTTACCATCACTACATATCATGGTCAAGCTCTGATGATGTGATGACTGTTGACCTGACGCGGCGAGATCATCGTGTGTGTGTGTGTGTGTGTGTGTGTGTGTGTGTGTGTGTGGTTGTGTTTGTGGGGTTTTGGTGTGTGTGTGTGGTGTGTGTGTGTGTGTGTGTGGTGTGTTGTCTGGTGTGTCTGTGTGTGTGTTGTTGTGGTGTGTTGTTGTGTGTGGTGTGTGTGTGTGTGTGTGGGGTGTGTGTGTGTGTGTGTGTGTGTGTGTGTGATCAAAGACTATAGCTTAATTAGCAAATCAAGAGGGCTTGTATCATTATTAAGAGAGAGGAAAGATGAAAGAGAAGAAGAGAGAGAGGACAGAGAGAGGAGAGAGAGAGAGAGAGAAGAGAGAGAGAGAGAGAGAGAGAGAGAGAGGAGAGAGAGAGAGAGAGAGAGAGAGAGAGAGGAGACTTCCCTACGTGCCTAACACAACTTCTTTGACACATGTAAGACAAATAACACACACACACACACACACACACACACGCACGCATGCACGCACGCACGCACGCACGCAAAGCCCCACACACATTACAAAACTAGGGGGCGGGCACTCAGTAGAGCGCAACCTACCTCCGCCCGAATATTTCATCAATTGGTTGCCATGGCAACAGTTGTCAATAGATTTCATCCGAAATTAAATCAGTTCTTCCTTATACCAAGTAGACTTGGTATACCGAGTTTGGTTCAAATCTATTCGTAACTTTTCGAGAAATCCTGTACACTAACAAACAGACAGACAGACAGACAGACAGACAGACAGACAGACAGATCGGGGTGAAAACATAACCCCTCCAACTTCGTTAGCGGAGGTAACTACATCGTTACTATAATTCCTTCCCATTTTTATTCCTCTCTCTCTCTCTCTCTCTCTCTCTCTCTCTCTCTCTCTTCTCTCTCTCTCTCTCTCTCTCTCTCTCTCTCTCTCTCTCTCTCTCTCTCTCTCTCTCTCTTCTCTCTCTCTCTGTAATAATAACTTTTCCCCTGCTATATCCCCCCCCCCCCCCATTACCTGTTCTCACCTGCCTACCCTCACAGAAGGCCAATTATCGCTTTTTCACACCTGCAGAGGAAAAAATCTCTTAAGGGGCTAAACAGCGGCTGGGTGGGCAGGTAGATTTTGCCTAAAGAATTTATCGTATTACTCAAACTTTGCTATTTTATCCTAATATCCTTACCTAATATCCTAACCTAACCTTCCTTACTTGGGGGCGGTGGTAAGGGCGAGGGATGAACATAGTGGTGCATGCAAGTTGTTTATCACGTCAGCCGCGGCTGGTAGGCTCGGAGCCCCATGCAGGGATGATGCTGGCGTCCCGACCCTTACCCTCGACGCCTTGCTGTCTCCCCTCCACGACTGGTCCTTGATAACTTGCCTTCCCTTGACAGAGTGACGCGGATATTGGTTACACAGTTACTTTATCAACATAGATATCAATGCATTTATATATGTACGACTCTATGATACGTAAGCAGGAACCCTGTGTGTTTTATAAGATAAGATAAGATTTTCATCCTATCTAGACACTTTGCAAGTACCAACTACAAGGTTATTGACTATACAAAGCGCCGCCACGTCAGCACGAACTAGACGGACTCGAACCGCTGACCGAATGCACAGGGACGCTGCACATTGCGGCCTCACGTCTCTACCAACCTTGCCACCCTGACGGGCTGTGTATTTTATAATGTGTGTGTTTTTATCAAAGCGTTAAAAAAACAGAGACATAAGAGAGGCATGAAAAGCAATGAAATTTTGAAGAAGAAAAAATCAAATTCCTTGGTAGGCTCGGAAGGTGTCTTTTGTCGTGGCCAATTGAGTACTGAACACGACCACTGAAGTACTGATTTGGGGGGGGGGGTTCAGTGGGATTGGTGGTATAGGGTTTCATAGGAAATGCGGGGGGGGGGTTCATGGGGATTGGGGAGGGATGTCGTTTCAGGGGGACTGGGGTGGGGTTCTGGGGGGATGGAGGGTTTTGTTTTAAGGGAGCTGGGGGTGTGGTTTCAGGAACACTGGGGGAGGGTGTGGTTTCAGGGGGTCTGGGGGGGTGACATTTCAGGGGAATTGGGTGGTGTTGTTTCAGGGGGATTGCGGGATGTCGTTTCAGTGGGATTGGGGGTGGCTGACATTTCAGGGGGACTGGGGGGTTTTCAGGTTGATTAAAGGATTATGGTTTCAGGGGAATGGGGGTGTGGTTTCAGGGAATTGGGGCGGATGATGGTTTCAGGGGAACTGGGGGGCTGATATTTCAAGGAGACGTGGGGTGTTAGTTTGGGGTAACTGCAGGAGGTGGGTTTCAGGGGGACTTGGGGGAGTTTGTGGTTTCATGGGGACTGGGGGGAGTTTGTGGTTTCAGGGGGACTTGGGGGAGTTTGAGGTTTCAGGGGGACTGGGGGGAGTTTGTGGTTTCAGGGGGACTTGGGGTAGCTTGTGGTTTCAGGGGGACTGGGGGTGTGTTGGTTTCAGGGGGACTGGGGAGAGTTTGTGGTTTCAGGGGGACTGGGGGAGTTTGTGGTTTCAGGGGGGACTGGGGGGAGTTTGTGGTTTCAGGGGGACTGGGGGGAGTTTGTGATTTCAGGGGGACTGGGGAGAGTTGTGGTTTCAGGGGGATGGGGGGAGTTTGTGATTTCAGGGGGACTGGGGAGAGTTTGTGGTTTCAGGGGGACTGGGGGGAGTTTGTGGTTTCAGGGGGACTGGGGAGAGTTTGTGGGTTTCAGGGGGACTGGGGAGTTTGTGATTTCAGGGGGACTTGGGGGAGTTTGTGGTTTTAGGGGACTTGGGGGAGTTGTGGTTTCAGGGGGACTTTGGGGAGTTTGTGGTTTCAGAGGGACTTGGGGGAGTTTATGGTTTCAGGGGGGACTTGGGGGAGTTTATGGTTTCGGGGGACTTGGGGAGTTTATGGTTTCAGGGGGACTGGGGGAGTTTGTGGTTTTAGGGGACTTGGGGGAGTTTGTGGGTTTCAGGGGGACTTGGGGGAGTTTATGGTTTCAGGGGGACTTGGGGGAGTTTGTGGTTTTAGGGAGACTTGGGGGAGTTTGTGGTTTCAGGGGGACTTGGGGGAGTTTGTGGTTTCAGGGGGACTTTGGGAGTTTGTGGTTTCAGAGGGACTTGGGGAGTTAATGGTTTCAGGGGGACTGGGGGGAGTTTGTGGTTTCAGGGGGAGTGGGGGATATGCGTTCTGGGGGATGGGGTTTGTGGGGTTTCAGGGGAAGTAGGGGATATGCTTTCCGAGGTTAGATATGTTGTCTAGGGGATGAGGGGGGACATACTTTCTGAGGGATGCAGGGATATGCTTTAAGTTTGGAGGTATGGTTTCAGGGGAACATGGGGATATGCTTTCTAGGGGACAGGGAGTTATTTTAGGGGAACTTAAGTTTTTTTTTCTGGGGGGACGGGGGGGGTCGTTTTAGGGGAGCTTGGGGATATGTTTTCTGAGGGACGGGGGATATTCTTACTGGGGGACGGGGGATATACTTTCTGAGGGACGGGAGATATACTTTCTGAGGGACGGGAGATATACTTTATGGGGGACGGGGACATAATTTCTGGGGGACGGGGGTTGTTTTTTCAGTGAACTGGGGATATATGCTTTCTGGGAGACGGGGGGATACGTCTTCTTGGGGACGGGAATTATGCTTTCTAGGGGGCAGGGGGTGTATGTTCCGTGTATTGGAGGGGATATATTCTCTGGGGGACATGGAGTGGTGTCTTCATGGGTAATTTGAGAGGTAAGTTTTCTGGGGGACGGGAGCTGGGGTTTCAGGGAAAATAGGGGGATATACTCGCTGAGGGACGGGGGGGCGATTCATAGGAAACGGGGGGATATACTATATGGGGGATTCGGGGGTGGGGTTTCATAGATAATGGGGGTGCTGCTTCAGGTGGAGGGGGTGGGGAGTTGGCCGTTGCGATGACACTACCGTAAACAACATTGTATTGTCGGTTCCGGAATCTCATGGGAGTTTGGGTGTTATCATTGGATAATATCTTCTGGTGATTCCGGAAGAACAATCAATTTTGAATCCTGCAGGGAACTGTGATCGAATATAGCGTCACAAGGACAGTCCTCTGAACAATAGTGGATGCTGTTGTTTGGTGACTCTGGGAGAACAACCAGTTTTGAATCCTGCAGGGAACTGTGATCGAATATAGCGTCACAAGGACAGTCCTCTGAACAATAGTGGATGCTGTTGTTTGGTGACTCTGGGAGAACAACAAGTTTTGAATCCTGCAGGGAGCTGTGGCTGAAGAGATCGTCGCAAGGACAGTCCCCTGAACAATAATGGATATTGTTCTCTGGTGACTCCGGGAGAACGACCAGTTTTGAATCATTCAGGGAACTGTGGCGGAAGAGATCGTCGCAAGGACAGTTCCCTGAACAATAGTGGATACTGTTCTCTGGTGACTCCGGGAGGACAACCAGTTTTGAATCCTGCAGGGAACTGTGGCTGAAGAGAGCGTCGCAAGGACAGTCCCCTGAACAGTAGTGGATATTGTTCGCTGGTGACTCCGGGAGAACGACCAGTTTTGAATCATTCAGGGAACTGTGGCTGAAGAGATCGTCGCAAGGACAGTCCCCTGAACAATAGTGGATGGCAGGCTCTGTTGTATGCAATGGGATGGGGGGTTCTGGGTTTGGAGTGGGGTTTTGGGGGTTTGGGTTATTGCAATACTGATACCCTGAACTCCACAGGACTCGGCCTGATGTGCTAGAGGGAATAAGAGGAGTTCGGGTAGAATTGGGGTAGCCAGCGGTGGGTGAGGGGGTTTGGCGTTGTGCTGCCTCAGTAGTGGCCCGCAGTTCGATGGGCAAGGTATTTCTTAGGTAGTTATAATACCTTCCCAGGAGATAAATGAGGGTGAGGCCGAGGTGTGCTATCCCCCACCTCTGGAGACAACTTATGGTGAAAGACAAGTATATCTCCATCAGCCTGGCCTCCTGCGTGATGAGGCAGTCGTAATACCTCACCGTGTGGAGGCTCTCCAAGTATTGCCCCACCGCAGGTACCCATGACCTCCAGCTGCCCCTTGGCAACGGGCAAACCTCGTGCAGGTTTCTCACCGGAGGGGGCTGAAATACTCCAAGCCACCACAGGCTACCGTCCTTTTCTAGCCCTCGGAATAACGACAAGATTCCGCCCTCAAGGCTAGAAAAATCCACGTAGGCGTGTAGAGTAATCCACACAGTCAGGGCCGCCAGGGTTGTGGCCATCAGGGCACACATGTTTATCCCCTGGCGTCGGGGCGCCCCTGACCCGGTGGTGCCAGGGTCCAGGACGTAGTGAAGAGCGGCGCACGCTAGCGCCGTGAGCAGGACGATGGCAACTATGATGCCGCAGGCCGGTAATATAGGCATGGTGCGAGAGCGGTAGGTGTTACTCGTCTATACTCTGAAAGGGTTCTGACGCAATTTATACCCTTGGACCAGACCTTAGTTCTAAGGTCCCAGGATAGAGGTTGGAGTTAACACACGTATACTCTGTTGTTTAGTAGTGAAGTAGTAGTAGTAGTGTTGTTGTTAACTATTCCTAACGGTTCCAAGATGATGCACCGAGCCCGGAACTCAGCTAGATCCTACCTGTGCTACTCCTAACGGTTCCAAGATGATGCACCGAGCCCGGACCCCTGCCAGATCCTACCTGTGCTACTCCTAACGGTTCCAAGATGATGCACCGAGCCCGGACCCCAGCCAGATCCTACCTGTGCTACTCCTAACGGTTCCAAGATGATGCACCGAGCCCGGACCCCTGCCAGATCCTACCTGTGCTACTCCTAACGGTTCCAAGATGATGCACCGAGCCCGGACCCCTGCCAGATCCTACCTGTGCTACTCCTGACGGTTCCAAGATGATGCACCGAACATGTGTGAACAGTGGTTTTCTTTGCGCGGCTCGCGTCTGGCACATTCCCTTTTTTGGCATTAAATCAATCAATTTGCACGGCTCGCGACCGCTGGTTGGAAAGGGAACACAACAAAGACACTGTGCTCATTACTGTAGAGTGCAAAGTAGGCAAAGATTTTTCATTCAAGCTGTAGTAATATATTTATATATCTATTTTTTTTTAATATAGCTTTATTATTATTCTTAATTATTTATATTTATCCAAATGCATATAAAACGTTTATGATGTATTTGGGTTATAACCGGACGAGTTAAATTCTTTGACATTTATGTGATAGAAATAACCTTTATGCAAACCTTTGATAGCCGGTGCCAGGACAGTTTGCCTACCGGACAGTTTGCCTACGGACAGTTTGCCTACGGACAGTTTGCCTACGGACAGTTTGCCTACCGGACAGTTTGCCTACGGACAGTTTGCCTACCGGACAGTTTGCCTACGGACAGTTTGCCTACGGACAGTTTGCCTACGGACAGTTTGCCTACGGACAGTTTGCCTACCGGACAGTTTACCTACGGACAGTTTGCCTACCGGACATTTTGCCTACCAGACAATTTGCCTACGGACACCTTGCCTACGGACACTTTGCTAACTAACTAACCTAACCTAACCTAACCTAACGTAACTTAACCTAACCAAGGTAAAGAAAATTTTTCCTGTGGAAACACTGAGGCAAAGTTTCCGTAGGCAAACTGTCCGTAGGCAAACTGTCCGTAGGCAAACTGTCCGTAGGCAAACTGTCCGGCCACGTTGATTGCCCTATTAGTAAGTCAGCCTTTATTATTAACTTTTACGACTACATCAACAATGAAAATATTGAACTCGGCACGATAAGATTTTCAGACGATACACGAATGTTAGTGGCAGAGTAGTAAACACTACAAAATAATGTTAACCTCTTCATGCCCACATCTTTCCTTTGCTATACGAAATTGTCTGTTATTAGTCATAAAACTACGAAAAAGTATCTAAATAATACAAATTATCTAATGGACAAGGATATTTAACAGGTCATATCTATATAATTATTGCTTATGTTCATTAAAATCATCGTATGGTGGTTATATTACAATGAAAATCACGTTCTGGGCCTCAATGGGTTAAATGTTGAGGCGTTGCTGGAGTGGCTAGCAGGTGGAGGCGCGGAGTGGCCTGGGGGATGATTGGAGGCTGACAGGTAATGGCCAGGGCAGGGGGAGGGCGGGGCGAGGTTACAAGGAAGAATGATGAACCAGAACAGACAGACAGACAGACAGACAGACAGACAGACAGACAGACAGACAGACAGACAGACAGACAGACAGACAGACAGACAGACAGACAGACAGGACAGAGAGAGGGGGCGAGAGAGAGAGGAGAGAGAAGAGAGAGAGAGAAGAGAGAGAAAGAGAGAGGAGGGAAAAGAGAAGAAGAGAGAGAGGAAGAAGAGAGAGAGAGAGAGAGAGAGAGAGGAAGAGAGAGAGAGAGGAGAGGAGAGAGAGAGAGAGAGAGAGAGAGAGAGAGAGAGAGAGAGAGAGAGAGATCAGGGTAAGAGACAGGCGCGCCACAAAAGAGTTCAAGGGGACAGGTACGGCCTCCTTATAAGAAGGTCGTGGTACAGGGCGAGGGTCTTGCCAGTATTGTCGCATAAAAGAAGATTTGTGGAAGATTTATCGCATTAAGACTCTCTCTTTCAGCAATCCTCCGTGGTCTTCTTTGCTCCAGGCTGATATTAAGCCTAGGTCACACCGAAGAACCGGAGCTCCCCGGAGTGAAAATCAGATTTATCCGGGTCACTCCGGTTTTGTTCCGGGTATGTTCGTATCTACTCCGGTTTACTCGATGTCACTCCGGGTTGTTCCGGATTACTCCGGGTAAGTCCGGTAGTAGAACCGGACATTTTAAAACGTTTAAAACCTCTGTGGCTCTCCGATAAACTCTGGGTTCATCGATCATTCCTTCTGACTTTATTTAATTTCAAAGACCGAAATATCTTCAGTTATTTCTGTAGAATGATGGCCGTTTAGGATCTTTGTCGTTTTTTTCGATTTTCAAGATGATTTTGTCACTTGCCTCCCCAGTGCCTCTCTCTCTCTCTCTCTCTCTCTCTCTCTCTCTCTCTCTCTCTCTCTCTCTCTCTCTCTCTCTCTCTCTCTCTCTCTCTCTCTCTCTCCCTGTATGTCTGCCTGTCTCTTTTTCTCTCTACGTCTGTCTATATAGTGAGATATTTGGGACACACACACCCTGGCTTGTCATCGCGATCCAGGGCCGCGTATAATCTGTCTCTTGTCAATCTGTTGTCTGATCTCCTCCTCTCTCTCAATCTCTCATCTCTCTCTCCTCTCTCTCTCTCTCAGGTCTCTCTCGTCTTCTCTCGGTTCTCTGTTGTCTGCTTCTTTCTCTTACGTCTGTCTATATAGTGAGATATTGGGAACACAAACCTGGCTTGTCATCGCGATCCAGGGCGCGTAAATCTGTCTTGTCTCTCTGTCGTTGTTCCTCGTTCTTCCTCCTCATCCCCTTTCCTCTCTCTCTCTCTCTTCTCTCCTCCTTCTTACTCGCTCTCTGTATGTCTGCCTGCTCTTTTTCTCTCTATGTCTGTCTATTAGTGAGATATTGGACACACACCTGCTTGTCATCGCGATCGGCCGCGTAAATCTGTTCTGTCTCTCTGTCTGTCTTCTCCTCTTCTCTCTCTTTCTATCTCTCTTCTCTTCCTCTTCTCTCTTCTTCTTCTCTCGACTCTCTGTATGTCTGCCTGTCTCTTTTCTCTCTAGCTGTCCTTTAGTGAGAATTTGGACCCACCTGTTCTATCGCGATCCAGGACGCTATAATCTGTCTATCTTGCTCTCTCTCTCTCTCTCTCTCTACTCTCTATCTCTCTCTTCTCAATCTATTCCTCTCATGTATGTATGCTGTCTCTTTTCTCTCCTATGTCTGTCTATATAGTGAGATATTGGAAAAAACTGGCTGTCATGTCGATCAGGGCCGAGTAATAACTGTTTTGTACCCTCCTTCTACTCTCTCTCACTTCTGGTACTATCTCTCTCCTATCTTCTCTCCTCTCTCTTCTCTCTCTGCTTTTATTCTACTCTCTTATACTCGCTGTGATGTGTGCCTGTCTCTCTGTTCTCTATGTCTGGTGCTATATGTGAGTATTTGGGACCAACCCTGGTTTGCTCGCGATCAGGGTCGGTATATGTGACATTCTGGTATTACCCGGACTTGCCACGGAACTGAGCCAAATTTTGCTACCGATCATCCAGTGGAGCTGGGCTATATTACGTATCGTTTCGGTGTGACTATAGCATAACCTCACATAATAACATCAATAAAACTGATAAGGACATAAGAAAAAGGACAGCTAAAGACCTGGGAGATCTACAGAGGTAGTTCCTGACCTTACCTTAAAACTACCCACCTACCTTTCATCCCCATCCATGACATTGTCTAGCCTCCTTTTAAGGCTCCCTAATGACTCCGCACTAACTACCTGTCTACTGAGTCCATTCCAATCATTCACCACCCTATTTGTGAACCAGTTTTTCCCTATTTCTTTTTTAAATCTACGCTTTTCCAGCTTGAATCCGTGACTTCTTGTTCTACCCTGGTTACTAGCCGTAGAACTTTTCCTAAACCCCTCCTTTATTTAATCCCTTTATCCACTTAAAAACTTCTATCAGATCGCTCCTTACTCTGCGTCTCTCGAGTGAGTGTAAATTTAATAGCTTCAATCTCTTCTCACAACTAAAGTTACGCATCCCATGAATAATTATGAATAATCCTTCTCTGCACTGATTCTAACGAGGCTATATCCATCCTGTAATACGGAGATAAAAACTGAACCGCATAGTCTAGGTGAAGTCTGAGTAGAGCCAAATAAAGCTTTAAATTAACCTCAGCAATTCTACTTTTAGCACTTCTGGTAATGAATCCTGACATCCTATTAGCTATATTACCTTATCTATATCTACTCTGCTCTATATCTAATATGCTATAGGAGTAGCCGTGTGTGTGTGTGTGTGTGTGTGTGTGTGTGTGTGTGTGTGTGTGTGTGTGTGTGTGTGTGTGTGTGTGTGTGTGTGTGTGTGTGTGTGTGTGTGTATTCACCCCATGGTCTTGTCCACGCGAGCTGGCTCGCGATCGCCAGTTTTCACCCTCTCAGTGCGAGCTTGGAGCTCATTATTACTTATCTTTGGGCAATGCTGGGACCTCACACACCACACACCCCCATCCCCTTGCTCAAGGGGGACAGTAACCGCCCAAATTTGTCAGTGAAAAACCCCTGGGAGCGCGAGGATTCGAACCGCCTACCCACAGAATGGGAGCCCGGCACGCTGTCACCTGACCATCGTGTGTGTGTGTGCGCGTGTGCGTGTGCGTGTGTGTGTGTGTGTGTGTGTGTGTGTGTGCGTGCGTGCGTGCGTGCGCGTGCGCGCGCGCGCGCGTTATATGTGTTATAGGTCACGTTATAGGTCATGTTATAGGTGTTATAGGTGCTTGCAATTCACGGTTTTTGGGTATTTAGGGTATTGGCATTTTATGTATTTTATGATCTATAATATTCATTAGTATTAGTATTAGTATTTTAGGGTATTTAAGGACTGCATGAGGCAGTCCGTGGGGCTTACTGGAGATAAGGGGCCGTTCAAAAATGACGTAACCCCTAAGGGGAAGAGTCGCCTCCGTGGTGTAGTGGCCAGCGCGCCTAGCTACGAATCTGCGGGCCCTGGTTCGAATCCGGGTCAGGGCAGTCGGCGTGCAGCCCAAACAGCCGTTCATCCTTCCTTTCTGGGATGGCGGATAAATGGGTACCTGGGGAAACCTGGGGAAGATAACTGTGGTAACCCGGATGTCACACTAGCCCTGTGTCCCGGGGTACCACAGGCTCAAGGGCTAATGCCACGGAGACGAGCACAGAGGCCATGCAGCTTAGCGTATGCCCCCATCTTTCCTTTAAGAAGTGAAGTGTTATGAGTGTGACAGTGGGGGGGAGGGGGTGCAGCCGTGTGTTACAAGGCGTGACAAGGGGGGGAGGGGGTGCAGCCGTGTGTTACAAGGCGTGACAAGGGGGGAGGGGGACTATAAAAATGACCCCCCAAAAATGCTTGTGATTAAATATAAATGTTAACGTTTTTCTCCCTTACTTTTTATTTGGTCAGTTTTTTGAAAGGGTAAAGTGACATTGTTTTATAATATTATTTTATGGTTTTATGTTCATCAACTAATGGGAAAATATATACGGGTAATAACTAAATAAATGAATGAATGCATGAATGAATACAATGAATGCAGCAAAGGATATTCTAAATGAAAGAAGAAAAGCATACTAAATGAATGCAGCGAAGAATGCAAATATTTTCTGTGAAAGGAAAAACAATGAAAATTTGCATGAAAAAGAAAAAAAAATGCAAAATTAGGGAAAAAAAGGAACAACTCTAAACATGAAGACAAAAGAAAAGAAAATTTCTTGAGAAAAAAATTGCTTGACGAGAAACACTGAATTGCGGGCACAAACTATACCTTAATGTAGAACAGCGTACTATATAACGATTATCGCACCTCCTAATTCGCGGCCATATAGAATATGCACTACTGCTGTTATGTGCATGAAGATGATACACAGTAGTTTATATCATGACTGTATAATCTACCCTGTTTCAGCGTTGTTTTATGCTTTGTAGCTGCAAGTATAGACGGTTTAAAATTTCACTACTCGTTTTTTTTCGGGCGACGACGACAGCGGGAGGACACTCAGAATATAAACACTAGCTGGCGATCTTAGTGTAGGTCGCCACTCGGGTGATGTTTTTGTAATTTGTTCATTTACAGCCATAATATGACACAGATGAAGACACAAAATGACACAGACTCTCCAGATAGCCCCTTCTAACCTTCCTGAAATCATGGATGTAGAAATGTAAGTATTAACGCCACCACACGTCTGTAAATAAAAAAAATGTTGTCCTGGCGACTTTAGTGTTGTCTACGGTAAATTGTATATTATTATTTTATATGATTATTTGTACTTTTAATTACTTTTATATGCATAATTAATTCCTTCTCGTGTGGTTTCTCATATATTCTTCTTTTCTTATGGCTAAATATTTTCATTAATATAAAAATACTTGTAAAAAAACTTACTGATTTGTACATGTTCCATTCTGTACTGTGTTAATTTGCCTTCTAATAAGAGAGAGAGAGAGAGAGAGAGAGAGAGAGAGAGAGAGAGAGAGAAAGAGAGAGAGAGAGAAGAAAGAAGAGAGAGAAAGAGAGAGAGAGAGAAAAAAAAGAGAGGAGAGAAAGAGAAAAAGAGAGAGGAGGAGGGGGAGGGGGAGGAGAGGGGGGAGAGAGAGAGAGAGAGAGAGAGAGGAAAAGGGAGGAAACGACGAGGAGGAGGAGGGAGGAGAAGAAGAGAGAAGAGAGAGAAAAAGGAGAGAGGGGGAGAGGAAGAGAGAGAAAGAAGAGAGAGGAAGAAGAGGGGAGAAAGAGGAGAGGAAGAGAGGGGTAGGGGGAGGAGGGAAGAGAGAGAGAGAGAGAGAGAGAGAAAAAAAAAAATTTTTAGGGGAAATTATAAAAAAGAGGAAAAAAAGAAAAAATATATTGGGAAATAAAATATTCAACAACTAGAAAATACTAGAGAAAAAAAAAGTATTGTGGATATCTATAAAAAGAAAAATTTATAAGGGAGAGAGAGTAAAAATTATTGTTTAATATATACGTATAAAAACAAAGGAAAAAAACCCTTTTTTTTCTCGGGTTGCTTTTCTATCTTTTATATTTCTATTTTGGCTCTGTTAGTCTTTTCCACCTTTTTAACAATCCCATAAAAATTAGGATCATATATAAAACAAAAGTAAATATAACCCCCAAAATTCAATTTCGATTTTTTAAACCCTTCCCCCCAGATTTTATTGCTATAAAAAAATTGTTTTGTTACCCAAAAAATTACAAAAAAATTAAAAACCAAATTATCTAGTGGACAAGGTACTAAACAGGTCATACTATAAAATATTACTTATTTCGCAAAAAAAATCGTTAATGCCCAAAATTAAAGGGAAAATTACGTTCGGGCCTCAAGGGGTTTCCAATAGGGCCAGCTCCTATTATTTAACCATTACTACCTTCACAACATTTTCTTTTACTAAAAACCCATTACATTACTACATCCACCTCTCCCCCCATCCATTGATTTATCCCAGACTCCTTTTAAGACCCCAAAAGTCCACTTTGACCACCTGACGACTGTCCATCCCAATCTTCCCCACCCTTTTTGTGACCAGTTTTTCCCTTTTTCCAAATACCTCGTCTAACACCTAAACAAACCAAAGGAGGAAAAGTGAAAAAAAGGGAAAAAGGGAAGAACCTGTTAAAGAAAAGCACGCCTGGCAAGATCACCCCCACCCACCCACCCCATCCCTCCCGCCCCCCTCCCCCCACCCCTCCCTCCTCCCCCAACCATCCCCCTCCCTTCCCCCCCCCCCCCCCTCCCCCCCCCTCCCCCCCCCCCCTGCCTTACCATCATACAATCGGTCAAGCTTGATGATGTGATGACCATTGCCCTGACGCGGCGAGATCATCGTGTGTTTGGTGTTTGTTGTGTGTGGTTTTTGGGTTGTGTGTGTGTGTTTTGTGTTTTGGGTGTGGGGTTTGTGGTGTGTGTGTGTGTTGTGTGTTGTATGTGTGTGGGGTGTTGTCTGGTGTTTTTGGGTGGTTGTGTTTTTGTGTGTGGTGTTGTTTTGGTGTGTGTGTTGTGTTGAATTTGTTTTTTTTGGGGGGTTTCCTTTAGCTTTTCTCTCCTTTTTCCCCCTCTCTCTCTCTCCTCCCCTCTCTCTCTCTCTCTTCTCAGCACTTGTCTCTTCCACGAATTTTTGGGTTTCCTCCCGCTTTTAAGCTACACACCCCCGCCCCCCCTCACGCAGGTTGGGGAAAAACCGTTATTCCCTTTGAAAATTCACGCCAAAAATTTCCCTTACGCCCCCCCCCACTATTAAACACAACCCCCACACACACACCACACACACACACACACCAAGATAAGACATGTGCAATCCCCTACAGTTTGGTTTTTTTACATTCTCTCTCTCTCTCCCTCTCCTCTCTCTCTCCTCTCTCTCTCTCCTTTTTCCCCCTCTTCTCTCTCTTCTCTCCTCTCCTCTCCTCTCTCTCTCTCTCTCTCTCCCCCCGTTTTGGGGTGCAAATTTTGTTGTCCGTGCTTTGTGGTGCGTATGCGGGTGCGTGTAGGGTTTTGGGGTGGTGTGTGTGTGTGTGTGTGTGTGTGTGTGTGTGTGTGTGGTGTGTGTGTGTGGTGTGTGTGTGTGGGTTTTGGGTGTGTGCTCGCATTTTTTCTCTGTTACAAACAGGGATGTGTAAGAGAGAGAGAGAGGGGAGAAGAGAGGGGAGAGAGAGAGGGAGAAAGGGAGAGGAGAAGAAGAGGGGAGAGAGAGAGAGAGAGAGAAAAAAAAAAAAAAAATACCACCCAAAAAAACCCAGCCAAATCTTTCTAAATAAACATCCCTGAGATCACCTGCACATGTATAGTAACTTTAACCCGAGCAGGGGAAGGAACAAGTCTATAAAAGTTTGCCTTTAAATCACGAGGAGTCCTTTCCCTTTTTTGTCACACAAAAAAAACAAAAACGACTTTAAGAAGAAGGGAGAGAATATTAAAGATTTAGAATAGAAGATGATACAAAGGAAAAATTGGCGGTAAATAAAGGAACTGGGAAGCGGGTTATCACATTAGCAATACATGATTAAATTGCACCAAGAAAAAAAAAGGGGTGATGGAATACAAAAATGGAAATATGTAAATAGGATAGGAAAAATGCAATAGAGATAGGAAATTGTAAATAGAGATAGGAAATATGTCAATAGAGATAGGAAAAGTCAATAGAGCGGAATTGTCAATAGAGAAGGAAAATTCAATAGAGATAGGAAAAAATGTCAATAGGATAGGGGAAAATTTTAAATAGAGATAGGAAAAAATTAATAGAGAGGAAATAGAATAGAGAGAGGAAATAAAGTAAATAAGAAGGAAAAAGTAAAAAGAGAGGGAAAAATTTAATAGAGAGAGGAAATTGTAAATAGAGATAGGAAATATGTAAATAGAGAGAGGAAATATGTAAATAGAGATAGGAAATATGTAAATAGAGAGAGGAAATATGTAAATAGAGAGAGGAAATATGTAAATAGAGAGGAAATATGTAAATAGAGATAGGAAATATGTAAATAGAGAGAGGAAATATGTAAATAGAGAGAGGAAATATGTAAATAGAGATAGGAAATATGTAAATAGAGATAGGAAATATGTAAATAGAGAGGAAATATGTAAATAGAGATAGGAAATATGTAAATAGAGATAGGAAATATGTAAATAGAGATAGGAAATATGTAAATAGAGATAGGAAATTGTAAATAGAGATAGGAAATATGTAAATAGAGATAGGAAATATGTCAATAGAGATAGGAAATATGTAAATAGAGAAAGGAAATATGTAAATAGAGATAGGAAATTGTAAATAGAGATAGGAAATATGTAAATAGAGATAGGAAATATGTAAATAGAGATGGGAAATATGTAAATAGAGATAGGAAATATGTAAATAGAGATAGGAAATATGTAAATAGAGATAGGAAATATGTAAATAGAGAAGGAAATATGGGAAAAGGATGGAAAATTTTAAATAAGATGGGAAAAATGTAAATAGAGAGAGGAAATATGTAAATAGAGAGGAAATATGTAAATAGAGATAGGAAATAAAGGAAAGATAAAAGTAGATAAAGGGGTAAAACAAAAAGGGTAGGGGTAAGTTGGATAATAAAGATAAATATGGGATAATAGAGGTTTAAAATAAAAAAGGATAGATAAAAAGGAAAAACGCTAAAAAACAGGGAAAATGGAAGGAAGGCTTCAGGTTCCAAATTACAATACCCGAAAATGTCATTGTAAATATAAAAGTAAAGAAAAAATATAAGCAATTGGGAGGAGATTTTTTTTTTTTAAAAATCGTTAGACCCCTGTCTTCAACCCTTTTTTTTGCGTCCAGCCCTTTCGATGATTGGGGTAAAAGCTGTCCACCTCAATTATTTTTATCTCAAAATCCTGGCTCTTGACATTGTAAAAATGTATAATCTATATAAAACTAAAAATCATTCTACAAAGTATAGGTGGAAAAAAACCAAAGGGAAAAAATTTTTTAAAAAAAAAAACCCCCAAAAAAAAATAAAAAAAGATTTTTTTTTTTAACATTTTTAATTCCAAACAACATTTTTTCTAAAAAGTAAAATTCACAAATTTTCCCTTTTTGGAATTCAAAAAAAAAAAAAGGCTTTTCCATAAGAAAAAAAAATTGGCCGGGTGCGTTCAATTTGGTATCGTTAAAAAAAGGGGTTTTTTCCCAAGAAACCCATATGGTCCTTTTGGTGGGTTTCCTTTTCTTTCCTGATTAAAGCTAAAATGAAAATTTTCCCCCCGGGGTATAAGGATCCAAAATTCGGTTGCCTTCCTTTTCTTTGGGCCTGATAAAAGCAGGGCAACCCAAACCTTCCAAAGTTTTAAAGTTGCTTTTTAAAAACATCGAAGGGGGCCCTTTAAACTAAATGGTATTTCCTGGAAGGGTATTTCACCAGGGAACCAGAAA
>JACEEZ010021560.1:257456-267456 GCA_016584305.1 Chionoecetes opilio
TTAGTAGTAGTAGTAGTAGTAGTAGTAGTAGTAGTAGTAGTAGTAGTTGTAATAGTAATAGTAATAGTAGTAGTAGTAGTAGTAGTAGTAGTAGTAGTAATAATAATAGTAATAGCAGTAGT
This sequence comes from Chionoecetes opilio, assembly GCA_016584305.1. Taxonomy (NCBI): domain Eukaryota; kingdom Metazoa; phylum Arthropoda; class Malacostraca; order Decapoda; family Majidae; genus Chionoecetes; species Chionoecetes opilio. Next base: position 257,579 of record JACEEZ010021560.1, read on the forward strand.
AGTAGTTGTAGAAAAATGTTATTGTGTGATTATTATGTATGTTTGTCTGTTTGTTTTTACCTCCTCTATATGAACATAAGAATTGCTGAAGTATGCAAAGTAGTTGAAAATGTAAGAAACTAAAATATTGTCTGGCTCGAGTTGATTAGATGGTGCATAGACCACTGTATACCTGGGGTGAGTTTAAGAGGAAGAGTTTGAGTGGTGCGCAGCCGCTCAAACTCTCTCTCAAACGCCTGTGCGCGACTCGGGTGGGCTGTTCGAGTTGCCACCGAGCGCCCAAGCCAAAACCTTGGGCGCTCTGCGAGGTGTGACGTTATGACAACAACAATGGCCGCCCAAACAGAGACGAATTTGAGACAAATTATGCTTTTCTCCCAATTCAGTCGAAAGACTACAATTTTATCCGCAGCATGATGCCATGCACTGTAAGTACTTACTGGAGCCTATTAATTAATAGTGAAAATACAGTAAATTGGAGTGATAATTTACGATATTATAGTGGTCCAATGAACAGTGGAGGGAGATACATTTATTAAAGTTCACATTACACCCCCTTATATAAGCATTAGGCATTTCCTAGTATTTTTTAATATATGTGCAGTTTAAACCAATACAAGATCGGTGGTTTTAGATATCCTGGACGTTTCATTCTCGTCATAAGGAGTATTTCTAACCCCTACAATAGCCGGCAGGGTATATGTGCAGTTTAAACCAATACACGATCGCTGGATAAGTATCCTGAACGTTTCGTTCTCATCGCTAAGGAGTATTTATGACCCATACAAAAAATAACAAGGTGGTCTGGGGGAGTGAGGTAAGGTTGCGTAATCAATGCCCAGGTTAGGTTTGTTAACTAGTGGGGGGTTCTGGGGGAGAACAGCTCCCCAGTTATGCCAGGAGAGTATTGGTTGAAAACTGCACATTTACCGCCGGCAGGATAAAAAATAACAAGAAAGGTCTGGGGGTGAGCGAAACCCCTGCCTCAGTGAGCTAAGGTTATGTAATCAATGCCAGGTTAGCTAGGTTAGTTTAGGTCTGGATGGTGTAGCCCCGCTAGTTAGGTAAATCTTAAGAACAAAGGCTCCACCTCTATCTTTTTATAGCCAACAAGCTTGGGGACATGGTGGGAAACCGGGGTTTTGGGTGGGGGAGCACACACATAAGGGAAATATGGACCCCCACAAAAAAATCCCTAAACTAGGATATTTCTCTAGTTCATAAACTTATCGGGAAATATTTCCCCGATTAAGTCTATGTACTAGGGAAATTTCCCTAGTTTAGGGATTTTTTGTGGGGAGCCATATTTCCCTTATGAGTGTGCTCCTTTTGTGGGGGAGCACACTTATAAGGGAAATATTTCCCCGATAAAAAAAGTCCATGAACTAGGGAAATTTCCCTAGTTTAAGGATTTTTTTTGTGGGGGGCCATATTTTTCTTATGTACGGTGGGGGGGCTCCGTCCCCCTTCGATCAACCCCCTAGGTTATACCTACTACTTAGATTCGCACTACTTTCTCAAACTCGTCGTCCATTGCGCATCTCGCTGGACTTCGTTTTTCTCAGGAACCTGAAATTTAATATCGGCCATGTAGGCAAAGTAAGGATCGGCACTCATTAAAATATTAACAGATGTGTTAAGGACAGTAAGTATAATACGTAGAGCCAACATTTGGGTCAGCTTAGCGTGGAGCCCTTGTTCTTAATATGTTCCGCCAGTTATTTCAGAAGAGTATTGGTCAATAGGGAGTATTGGTTGAAAATGCATATTTACCATTTCTTTGGCTGTGATTTCAATTATATTTATACCTTTCATTATACAGAAATACTGTATACCCCTTAATCTTAAATACCCCTTCTTCACCCACCAGTTAGGGTAGTTAGGTTATTGGGTAAGAATGGAATTTTATTGGTTATATTTTTACTAGTTAGGATGCATATACAGGGCCCGGGCGAGGGTGGCGGAGGAGGTATTTCAGCTCCAGATGTGTAATATGTGGCAGCAATGATATGTGATAATACGATTGATAATTTAATAGACAGCTACTAAACAATCCAGATTTCATAGTTAGAAAAGCTAGGTTATCTTAGCAATTGATTTAGTTTAGGTAAATTGAATTAGTTAAGTTGAAATATAATGTTTGGCAAACAAAAATATAAACAATGGGGGTTCTGTTTCAGAATGTCCTGTTGCTGTAAAAATATGCCTTCAGGTTATCTCTATAAGTGGCAGGTTAGCTATATAATATGTTACATAACTGAGTTAGAGGAGGAAAACAACCTGCATATACATAAACAGCATTATTTATCACAGTAATCTGACATTATAAGCGAACATGAAGCATTAGTCAAATCATATTAGCACTGTCATATTTTCATTTAATTTCATCTGCCTATTTTCGTCGACAGGTTTCCCGTCTTGATCTTGCATGATATTACAGTACACAATATATACATTTAATAAGCTTTTAACAGTATTTCTGCATTCAGAGATTGCATACCAGGTGGTATGGTGGTATCCAACAATGAAATACACTTTATTCTTCATTTTCATTTATTCCAAGTGGAAACTGTTACCAAAAAATTTCCGCGTCGGGAGTGTACCACGTCGGCGACAGGCCTCAGTTGGTGTTTCTGCGAGAATTCCTATTGGCGACAGTTTCATAAACCTGTTCACGTATCACTACACCCTACCGCCAATAACACTATAGTCGCCACTGCACATATATGTCGTCAGGCGCCATATATTACGAATTGTATCATCACTACAGATACATAATTGTATGTGCCACTAAAGAGGCATGCACAGTAGTTTATATTAAGTACCTGTCTTCAGTGGCACATACAAGTCTATAGTGATGCTAAAATTAGTAATATTTAGCGCCTGGCGACAAAAGTGCAGTGGCGACTATAGTGTTATTGACGGTAGTTGGTTGACGGTGCCCGAGATTCCTAGCATTTCACCTCTCTCAGCGACAATTACCATTACAACAATAATCAAATAGTCGTCAGGTAGCTACAGCGTACGCCATTACACTTCCGTACTGTGCGTGGGCAGATAGAGGGCAGTAGAGGAAAATGGTGAGGTCAAAAGCTCACAGTCTGAGCTGTGGCGTCGTCGTTTCCATGGTAACGGCGGGGATTTGTTTACATACCACTGCGAGGCGCCCAAAAGCGTTTGATAGAGGGGTACAGAAACCCGAACGGCGCGAGCCGCTCAAACTCTTCCTCTCAAACTCACCCCTGGACTGTTCACGCGACAATGTTTTGAAATTACAAGCTGCATAGCGGCCTGCCGCCCGACAAAGATATATAGTGGTCTATGGACTATCATATAGACCAGTTTATCAGTATATAATATATATGATATACTGTAATCTTCGTAAATGTTTGTTCTATAATATTATCAAATGAAAAACAGTAAAATACGTTAAAGAAATGCCATTACGAGACTATGAAGAAATATGCGTGAACTTAATATTCACTTAACTCTTCGCCATTTAAAACTTTGCGAGTCAACTTTTATCATGAAGGGTATCAATAGAAGCGCAATTTTATTAGCTTTCCATTGATTTATTTCGTTTTCTGATAAATAAATTACCCCCATGCATAAATTAGCGTTAACTAAATAAATAAAATCATCAATCGGGTAATTTTCCCGATTGATGAGGTTATTTATTTAGTTAACGCTAATTTATACATGGTCCTAATTCATTTATCAGAAAATGAAATATATAAGTAAATAAACAACATCATCAATCGGGAAAATTACCCGATTGATGATTTCATTTATTTATTTAACGCTAATTTATGCATGGTTTTAATTTATTTATCAGATAACGAAATATAGCAATAGAAAGCTAATAAAATAGCGCTTCTATTGATACCCTTCATGATAAAAGTTGACTCGCAAAGTTTTAAATGGCGAAGAGTTGAAGTGAATATTAAGTTCATGCATATTTCTTCAGAGTCTCGTAATGGCATTTCTTTAGCGTGTTTTACTGTTTTTTATTTGATAATATTATAGAACAAACATTTACGAAGATTACAGTATATCATATATACTGATAAACCAGTCTATATGATGCGATATATATATATATATATATATATATATATATATTATATATATATATATATATATATTATATATATATATATATATATATATATATATATATATCCGAGCGGGCCTCCGACTTCAGGCAAGTTCAGGCCCATGTGCAGCAGGCCGATATTCCGTGCGCAGTCCAGGTATACAGTGGTCTATGGATGGTGATAAAAATAATAATAATAATAATAATAATAATAATAATTTTATTATATTCTTGACCGGAGGCATACAGACAAAACAAAACAACAAGAACAAGCCAAGGAGTTAACTTAAGTACTAGAGCAAAAACAAACAAAAGAACAATAGTACAGGCACATTGGGGACAACATGGTATCAAAGTACATAGAATAAACATACATGGACACCTGTGCTACCCCACATTCTGCACAAACAGCAGACCCAAGACACAGAGTAACAAGACACCTCCCGAACTAAATTGGCTCACCCCTCTTTTTTATTTTATTCTCTTAATGTCTTCTTTATAGGGATTGGCAACTAAGCGGGCTTTGTGTTACCCATTTTTGTTGTGCCCTTGGCCAGTTCCTTGTGATGAAAAAAAAAAGAAAAAAAAAGACACAGCCACCGCTGTTGTATAGGTCCACATACACAGGCCGAGCTCTGCCTGACAGAGGTGATGATGGAGTTCGTAGAGAGCTCCACCCTACTCCTTAAGCTGAACACGGAGTGTCGACGGATCACATCCAGATTGTTCACCCCGTTCCTAGCGAAAGCCAGGGACGAGCTGCACCACCTGGGCAGCCCCAGAAGCCTCTTAAGGATGTCATTGTGACAGACCTTAAGGCGGTTCATAGTGGCCACCTTGTACCGCGACCACAGCGAGTTGCAGTATATAGAGTAGCAGTGACTCCTGAATAACTCCATCTTCACCTCTCTGCTACAGTAGGAAAATTTCCCCTGTAGAGTATTTCCCACGACAAGAAGCTTGGTGGTCTGCTTGATGATATCATCATCATCAGTCATGTCGTGAGATATAACATGGCCTAAGTATGCGAATCTATCCACAAAAGTGAGGGCAGACCCACCGAGCCATGCTGTTTTGAGGTAATTCACCTGAGTGCGTGCCGGTGATACTACCATGCACTCTGTCTTAGTGGTGTTGTAGACAATGTCATGCTTGGCAGCATACACCTGACACACATTGATAAGGTCCTGCAACGCATCCGCAGTGGGTGCGAGCAGTACCCTATCATCAGCATAGCTCAGTGAGTTGATGCACCCATCCTGTAGTGGCAAACCGATACCTGTATCACGAAGGTTGGCACTGAGCTCATCCGTTTACACATTGTAAGGTGGGGATAAAATCCCCCATGTACGAATACCATTGGCAGTACTCCAGGACAGCGAGAAGGAATTACCCAATAACAGTAAATTCCTGGGGTAGTGTAACCCCCCAGTACGAAAAACAATAAATAATAATCAATAAGTAACAATAATATTAAATTACGAATAATACAAACAGGATGGCCTAATATTCTAAGCCCCCCCAAAATTTCATGCTTGGTTATATCCACTTTTTTTCTTTTTCAAGACTGTAAAGCTTAAAAACTGGTCCCACAAGTTCTCTCTCTCTGCTCTCTCTATCTCTCTCTCTCTCTCTCTCTCTCTCTTCTCTCTCTCTCTCTCTCTCTCTCTCTCTCTCTCTCTCTCTCTCTCTCTCCTCTCTCTCTCTCTCTCTTTCATGAAACTTGTAATATACAGGATTTATGATAAGCTTATCATTAATACCCTGTGTGTGTGTGTGTGTGTGTGTGTGTTCTCACTATTATACTTTTTCGTGTGTGTGTGTGTGTGGTGTGTGTTGTGTGTGTGTGTGTGTGTCGTGCTGGTGTTGTGGTGTGTGGTGTGTGTGTGTAATCTTGTGCGGTATGTGTGTGTATGTCGTGTGTGTGTGTATGGTGTGTGTGTTGTGTGTGGTGTGCGTGTGTCGGTGTGTGTGTGTGTGTGTGTAGTGTGTGTGTGTGTGTGCTGTAGTGGTGTAGTCTGTGTGTGTGTGTGTGTATGTGTGTGTGTGTGACTGTGTGTGTGTGTATGTGTGTGACTGTGTGTGTGTGTTTGTGTGTGTGTGTTTTAATCCCCCGAAGCATTCCTCACGTGTCATTGTTTCACCTCCGTTAAAGTAAACTTTTCTCTCTCTTTTATACCACCAAACAATGCCTGCCGCGCTCCTTCCTGGCCTGCTATTTTCCTTCCTTCCTTCCTTCATTTCTCTTTTCTTACTAATTCTTTCTTTTCTCCTCCTTTCTGATTTCCTCCTTTTTTCTTTTTTCTGCTTTCCTTCCTCTTGTTTTCCTTCCTTCCCTTTTTTCCCTCTTTTTTCCCTCTTTTTTTCCCTCTTTTTTCCCTCTTTTTTCCTCTTTTTTTCCCTCTTTTTTCCCTCTTTTGCTCCTCTTTTGCTCCTCTTTTTTCCCTCTTTTTTTTCCTCCTTTTTTTCCTCTTTTTTTCCCTTTTTTTCCTCCTTTTTCCTCCTTTTTTTCCTCCTTTTTTCCCTCCTTCTTTCCTCTTTTTTTCCTCTTTTTTTCCCTCTTTTTTCCCCTCTTTTTTTCCTCTTTTTTCCCTCTTTTTTCCCTTTTTTCCCTCCTTTTTCCTCCTTTTTCCCCTTTTTTCCTCCTTTTCCCTTCTTTTCCTCTTTCCCCTCCTTTTTCCTCTTTTTTTTCGCTCCTTTCCCTCTTTTTTTTCCCCTCTTTTTTTCCCTCTTTTTTTTCCTTTTTTCCTCTTTTTCCCCTCTTTTTTTCCTCCTTTCTAGTTTTTCCTTTTTTTCTTCCTTTTCTTTCTTCCTTTCTTCTTCCTTTCCTTTCTTCTTGCCTCCTTTTTCTTCCTTTCTTCCTTTCTTTCCTTCCTCATAATTCTCTACTCAGTTTTCAATCATTATCTTCTTTCATTCCTCCTAATTATTTTCATTTTTTTCTCCTTTTTTTTCTTTTCTTCCTCTTGATTCTTGCCTATTTTCCTTCTTTCATAATATTTCTTTCATTTCCTTCATTTCCACCTTGTCTTCCTACATCTTTTTCTTGTTTTTTTTTATTTCTTTCTTCCTCTGCCTTCTTCCTTCCTTCCTTCTCTTTATTTCTTTCATTTCTTGGTTGTCACACTTCCCTCCTTCCTTCCTTCATTTTCTTATTTTCTTTCTTCATTCCTTCGTTTCCATCCTCTGTTTTCATATTCTGATATCATTTGCTATATATATATAATTTTTTTTTTCTTCTCTCTCTCTCTCTCTCGATTCTCTGTCATGATATCACTTACAGGATGACAATAACAGAGAGAGAGAGAGAGAGGAGAGAGAGAGAGAGAGAGAGGAGAGTGAGAGAGACGAGATGAGAGAGAGAGAGAGAGAGAGAGAAGAGAGCGTAAAGAGAATAAAAGCAGTGAGAGGAAAAATGTGGCGAAATAAAACAGGTAGCTAGGGGGGGGGGGGGGGGGGCACTCCAGTAGAGCGCATTACCTCCGCCCGAATATTCATCAACTATAAGTGATATATTATATATAATATTTATAATATATATAGATATATTGTTTACGAAACCAGGGGGCGGGGGGGTCATCCACCACCCCTCCACTTCAGGTAACACACTTACGGCTCGGGGCAAGGAGGGGTCGGGAAGACTGAAGCGGAGCACTGCTAACTGCTGTGCACGGCTTTGATTGTTTCCCCCACACTTACTCTACTATGGACAAGTCACCAACACAATGTACACCACTGTACAGGACTATCTCATGTGAGGCACGCACGGCAACACTCACACGAGTCACTGTGTCTCTGTTTACACGCGCACTGTCTTCTCACACAACACGCTGGCTCACTGCACCAGCGAACAGACTCTCCGTCTCTCCACAAACATGTAACAACGCAAAACGTCTCACAGGGCGCACGCCCTCCACGCCACTGAGGTCACTGTCGCTATCAATACACTTGTTGTAACCGCGCTACACACTCACACAGTCTTCATCCCGCTGTATCCTCGCTACACAGTCTCCGCCCCACACAACACGTTCACTCCAAGGGCGCCGCCTTTTGAGCCGTGACCCACCCCACAGTCGCGCCATGAGCTGAAGGCCACGCGTGCCCAAACACAGGGCCACTCTCGTCCCCCTTCCAACAGAAGAGGGAGACGCGCCCTTTTACAGGGCAGGTAATGCGGGGACGCCGCGTAACGGTATTCCTTGTGGGGGGGGGGGGGCGGGGAAGCCTCTGTCCACCCGCCTGAGCTGTGTCTATTCTACTATCTTCCACTCCGCCAAGCCAGCACCACGTCGGTAGACCCCCCATTCTCTGGCCAATGGGCGGAAAGGACGTGGCGACCCCGAACCTGTGGTTCGTAACCAACGGCGAGGCCCCAGAGGTAGAGAACGAAGGACACCTTGTCTTGTTCGCTTAGTAGCAGCGACAAGGCATTAGTACAATATTATATATATTCTATACTATATAATATATATATATATATATATATATATATATAGATATATATATAAATTATATCATATATATATATAATATATATATATAATTATATTATATATAATATATATATTATATATATATATATGCAACAGTATGAGCGCATACCTCCGGCCGAATATTCATCAATTGGTTGCCATGGCAACAGTTGTTCAATAGATTTCCCAAAATTAATCCAGTTCTTCCTTAATACCAAATAAGACTTGTATCCCCGAGTTTGGTATAAATCTATTCGTAAACTTTTTCGAGAAATCCTGTACACTAACAGACAGGACAGACAGACGACAGGACAGATACGGGGTGAAACATAACCCCTCCCAACTTCGTTGGCGGAGGTAGGTAACTAGGGGGGGGGGGGGGCACTCAGTAGAGGCATACCTCCGCCCGAATATTTCATTCACCATGTTAAGGATAGGGAAAATCGGGATTTTCAAATTGGTTGCCATTGGCAACAGTTTGTGATTCGATGTCATCCAAAATGAAATAGTTTCCTTCTATACCAAATAGACTTGCGTAACTGAGTTTGCGTCCAAATCGATTCCTACCTTTTTGAGAAATCCGTACAAACAAAACAAACAAACAGATCGGGGTGAAACATAACCCCTCAACTTCGTTGGCGGATTGGTAAAATAAGTGACTATAACAATAAACTAAGATAAAGAGGAAGAAGGAAGGAAGGAAGAGGAAAGGATGGAGAAAATAGTTATGGGCTGGTAGGTAAGCCTAATAATGTACATAATAAACCACATATAGATGTTATCAGCTTTTTAATTGAAAAAAAAAATTGTTTTTACGTTGAAAGCCTATAGCGCTTATAGGCTATTATGTTTTTCCTTAACCTTTCACGCCCAGATCTTTCTTTTGCTATAGAGAATGGTTTGTTGCTAACCATTGAATTACGAAAAGTAACTGAATATACCAAATGAGTTAGTTGGACAAGGATACTAAACAGGTCATAGCTATAAACATTGCTTACTAGTCACTAAACAAAGTCCTTAATTGTAGTCATTTACAATGAAAATTTAAAATTCCTGGGCCTCAAGGGTTAAAGGTCAGATTGTGGCCCTGCACATTGGGAGGGTGGTGATGTTGGCCCTGCACATTCTGGAGGGTTCGTGATGGTTGGCCCTGCACATTCTGGAGGTCTGAATGGTTCGGCCCTGCACATTCTGGAGGGTAGTGATGGTTGGCCATGCACATTCTGGAGGGTCGTGAGGTTGGCCTGCACATTTGGAGGGTCGTGATGGTTGGCCGTGCACATTTGGAGGGTCGTGATGGTTGCCCTGCA
>JACEEZ010021561.1:0-22500 GCA_016584305.1 Chionoecetes opilio
CTTTATTTTCCTACCCCTTTCTCTTTATATCTAGTTAGTGTAGTGTATTTAAAAGCAAAAACCCCTTTGTAAGGCCCTATTTTCTGTTGCTTTTGGGTTTTTTCCTTTGTACCCTTTTGAAACCTCTTCTTTTCCCCCAAAAATAAGGTTTTTTTCGGGGAATTAATCACCGGAAGAAGTTTTGACACAACACCTTCACCCTGAGAGAGAGAGAGAGAGAGGGGGAAGAGAGAGAGGAGAGAGGAGAGAAGAGGAGAGAGAGAGGAGGAGAGAAAAAAGAGAGAGAGAGTTTGGGAGAGAAAGGGATGAGGGGAGAGAGAGAAGAAGAAAAATAAGGGGGAAGAGGAAGGGGAGAAGAGAGAGAGAGAGAGGAGAGAGGGGGAGAGAGAGAGAGAGAGAGAAAGGGGAGAGGAGGAGAAGAGAGAGAGGAGAGAGAGGGGAGAAAAGAGAGAAAAAGGGGGGGGGGGGGGGGGGGGGGGGGAGGGAGGGAGGAAAGGGGGGGGGGGAGAGAGAGAGAGAAGAGGAGGAATGGGGAAAAGTAGGTAAGGGGATGCAATGAGAGAGAGAGAGAGAGAGAGTGGGGTTTTTTCTTTAGCTTTGAGGTGATGGTTTAGCCGTATTAGTGGCGAAGAAAATAAAGGAGAGAAGGATGATAAAAAAAAAGGGGAAGAGATTTAAGGAAAGAAAATGAGGAAAAAAAGAAAAGTTTTTTAGCCCCGTCATAAGGGGGAAAAAGGAAGACAGAAGGGGAGGAGGAGGAGGAGAAGGAGGACAATAAAAGAGGCAGAGAGGAGGGAAAAGAAAGAAGGAAAATAAAACAGGAAAAAAAGGAGGAAAAATTGAAAAGAGGGAAAAAGAAGAAAAGTAGGATAAAAAATAAGGAGTAAAAATAAAACGAGAAAAGAAAAAGAGAAAAAAGAATGAAAAAGAAGAGGAAAAAAAGAAGGGTAATCAATAAAGGGTAAATAAAATGCGAGAAAGAGAATAGAAAACTAATGGAAGAGAGGAAGAGAAAGAGGAGGAGGAGGAAAAAAGATAGGATAAAACAGAATGGAAGAGAAAGAGGGGGAAAAGGGAAAAAGGGAAATAGGAAACAGAATAAAGGAGGGGAGGAGGAAGAGAAAGAAAGGTTTCTATCGGTCATGGGGCCAAAGTAGAACACTATGCATACTGCTTTCTTCTCACAAGGGGGGGGGGGGGGTTACTGTGGGGAGGGAGGGCGGGGAAAGGGAATGGGGGGTGGAAAGAAGTATAGGGGGGGGGGGCAAATGCGGGCCCGTGACCCCCCCCCCCCCCAAACCTTCTCCCCAAAACCCCCCAACACAATTAATCTTCGTATTACCCACGCCTCGAGATAGCAAAGAATAGGGGGAGGAGGAGGTTAAAAGATTACAAAGAAAAAAAACAGCAACAGACCAAGGTCCTTTCAAAGGGTTTTTGCTTAAACAAGGGAGGAGGAGGGGGGGGGAGAGGAGGAGGGGAAAAGGAGAAGGATAAAAAGAGAAAGGGGAAGGAGAAAGAGAAAGGTAAAGGGGAAAGGGGAAAAAAATAAAAAGGGGGGGAGGGAAGGAAAAATAAAGGGGGGAGGGAGGAGGGGAGGAAAAAGGGAAAAAAAAAAAGGGTGGGGGGAAAAAAAGGGGGAGGAAAAAAGGGATGAGGAGGGAAGTCAGAGACAGAGAGAGGAAAAGAATGTAAAAAAATTATCTGATAGTATGTGTGGTGTGTGTGTGTGTGTGTGGGTGTGTGGTGTGTGTGGTGTGTTGTGGTGTGTGTGGGTGGTTGTGTGTGTGGCGAAAAAAAGGGGAAGATGAGAAATACAGGAAAGGAAGTGAATTACAGGCTAGAGTTAGAGAGTGAGAGAGGAGAGAGGAAGAAAGGAAAACTTAATGTGAATGAAAAGCCTTAAAGGAGAGTGGAGAGAGGGAGGAATGATAATAGGGGCGGAAAAGAGAATTATAGTGGGAGGGAAGGGAATAGGGGGTAAAGCAGAATTGAGAGGAAGAGACCTGAGGGGAAGGGGGGGATATTAATGCGATTTCTGTCAGTGTGTTTGATAGTTGATTGATCGACAGGTAGGGAGGGGACAGGAGAAGGGGAGATAGGGGAGACGTGAAGGAGGGAGAGGAAGAAGGAACGAAGGTGGCGAGAAGTGAAGGCAAAAGGAGTGAAAAGGAGAGCAGAGACAGACAGGAGAAGTGAAGTGAATGAAGAAGGGAGAAGGTGAGGAATTAAGGAAGAGAAGGAGAAGGGGAGGAAGAAGGAGGAGCGAAGGGGGAGAAGTGAAGTGGAGGAATGAGGGAGAAGGGAAGGAGCTATAGGGGGAAATGGGAGAAGTGAAGGGGAGAAAGGCAGATAGAAGGGGGAGAATTGAGGGGAGGAAGGGTAGATGAGGGAGAAGTGAAGGGGAGACAGGAGAGAAGAGGGAAGAAGTGTAAAGCGGGAGGAAGTGATAGAGACGGGAGAAGTGAAGGGAGAAAGGATAGAAGAGGGAGAAAGTGAAGGGAAGGAAGGTAGAGAGAAGATAAGTGTCGGGAGAAATTGAGAGGGGAGAAGTGAAGGGAGGAAGGAAAGTAGGGAGAGAAGTGAAGGGGAGCAAGGCGAGACGAGGGAGAAGTGAAGGGAGAAGGAAAGCAGGGGAGATTGAGGAAGGGCAGCATGAGGCAGGAGGGATTGACACGAGATGAATTTTAAAAAGAAAAGTTTTTGTTGAATTTAAAGGTCGAGGCTTGAGCGCAAGTTGTTTCTCTTCTTTCGAGGTATGACTTTCTCCTGAACCTATAGATGAACATAATAATGCTAATGGGATATTTAACCATGGTTGCAAGAACATATTCTAGACATTTATAAACCCAGAGGGGAAATAAAACCTCTGCCACTGTTAAAACATCTCTAATTATAGTGTGAGTAAGAATTTTTTGTCGTTTGAATACTAAATTTTTATCGTTACTTCTTTTTAGTTTTTTTTGTTTACCATTTTTACTACACTGCAATCTACATCTTAAATCTATATTTTATTTTTTATAACTATTGTTTTTCGTTTATTTATTTTTTAACTTTGTTTACTTCTTTTATTGGAAAATTATATATGATATGGGATTGAGAAGACACAAAGGAATGATTGATGAAACGTACGAGATGAGAATGAGGAAGCGAAGAGGGGACAAGGAGAAGTAAGGAGACAAAAAGCGAAATGGTTAGAAACTTTCCAGTGTTAATCCATCTTTCCAGAGAGAGAGAGAGACTAGAGAGAGAGAGAAGAAGAGAGAGAGGGAGAGAGAAGAGGGAGTAATCAGAGCGCCTGGCTACTTGATAATAGGAAGATGAGTTGAGCTTTCCTCCTACCTCCTCCTCCTCTTCTGTTCTCCTGCCAGATTCAAGGTATTTGTGTGTCCGGGAAACCTTAATCACCGAAGAAGGTTTGACACATAAAACCATTTCACCCTGAGAGAGAGATAAGAGGAGAGATAGAGAAGAGAGAGAAGAGAGAGCGAGAGAGAGAGAGAGAGAGAGAGAGAGAGACGAGTTAGAGAGAGAGTATAGAGGGGGAAGTAGTGTAGTGTGGGATGGCATGCTCGAGAGAGAGAGAGGAGAGGAGAGAGCGAGCGAGAGTGAAGGGAGTAGAGAGAGAGGCAGAGAGAGAGAGAGTGAGAGAGAAGAGAGAATCCTAGGGTAAGTATTGTAGAAGGGGGATGCAATTAGAGAGAGAGATAGAGAGAGATAGAGAGAGAGAGAGAGAGAAGAGAGAGAGAGAGAGAGAGAAGAGAGAGAGAGTAGAACGAGAGAACGAGAGAAGGATAAGGGGGAAGTAGTGTAGGATGCCAATGATAGAGAGACGAGAGAGAGAGAGAGAGAGAGAGAGAAGAGAGAGAGAGAGAGAGAGAGAGAGAGAGAGAGAGAGAGAGAGAGAGAGAGAGAGAGAGGAGAGAGAGACTTAAAGGGGGAGTAGTGTAAGGGGATGCATTGCGAAGAGAGAGAGTAGAGAGAGAGAGAGAGAGAAGAGAGAGGAGACGAGAGAAGAGAGAGAGAGGAGAGTAGGGTTTATTCTTGTAGCATTGATGGTGATGGTACTCAAGCCTTTATTATGTGGCGAGAAGATAAGTGAGAGATGGAATGATAAATAAAAAAGGGGGAAGAGTTATAAAGGAAGAGAAAAATGAAGGAAGAAAGAAAATTGTTATGGCTCTTATGTATGCTCCGTCGTGAAGGGGGGGGAAGAGAAAGGAAGGAAGAACAGAAGAGGAGGAGAGAGGGAGGAGAAGGCGAGGCACATAAAAAAAGGAAGAGGCAAGAGAGGGGGGATAAGAACAAAAAATAGAAGGAAAAGAAATAACCAACCGAGGAAACAAAGTAGAGGAAAATATGAAGGATGGAGGAGGGATGAGTGAAGAAGAAGAAAAGTAGGAGTGAATAAACATAGAAGGAGTAAAAACCTAAAAGCGAGAAAAGAAAGAATTAGAAAACAGAATGGAAGAAGAAGAGGAAGAAAGAAGGGATAATCAATAAAAGGAGTATAGAACTGCTAGAAAAGAGAACTATAAAACACATAATATAAAAATGTCAAGCAGTAGAAGGAGGAGGAGGAAGAAGAATAGTAGATAAAAAAACCAGAATGGAAGCAGAAAGAGGAACAGAAGTGAGAAAGAAGAGGGAAATTAGGAAACAGAATAAAGGAGTAGGAGGAAGGAATAGACAAAGGTTAACTATCGGTCATGTGTGGGTCCAAGTAGAACACTCATGCATACTGCCTTATTACATTTCTCACGAAGGGGGGGGGGGGGGGGAGGGGGGGGTTACTGTGTGGTGGAAGAGGGCGTGGAGGTAATGGGTGTTTGCAAAGAAGTATAAGGGCAATGGGCGCGCTAAGGGGGGGGGGGGGGGGGGAGGGGCGTCGTTGCGGGGCACCTTCGCCCCCCCCCCCACCTAATCCTTCCTCCCCCAACACCAATCCACAACTTCCCCCCAACACGGGGGCCACCAAACATTAATCATTCGGGGGGGGGAGGGTAAACTTACCCAACGCCCTCAGGCTGAGATAGCAAGAAAATAGGTGGGATGAGGAAGGATGTCACAAAGTTAACAAGGAAAACAAACACAGCAAAACAGCAACAGACCACAATATGCGCTCCTTACAAGGCTGGTGTTGCTTAACAGGAGGGAGGAGACAGGAGAAGGAGAAAACAGAGAAGGGAAGGAGAAGGAGAAAAGAAAGGAAATAAAGAGGATGAGGAGATCTGAAATAAAGAGGATGGATGAGGAGGAATAATTATGATGAGAGGAGGGGGGGAGGGGATGAAAGAGGAGAGGGGGAAGAAGGAGGGAGGAGGACGGGGGAGCGGAAGGGGGGGGAGGAGGAAAGGAAGAAAGTGAATAAGAGGAGAGAGAAATGGAATGAGGAGGAGGAAGGAAATAAAGAGGAGGAAGGAAATAATACGGGAGGAAGAGAAAGAAGATTTGAGGAATACTACAATGAATAGAGGGAGGAAGGAGAAGAGAAGAGAAGGGGAAGGGAAGGAAGAGAGAAGATGAAAATAAAGATGTAAAACACAAAAGGTATTGAATTGATGAAGGAGCCGAACAGGAAGAATAAGAGAAGATGAAGTTTACGAGAGAAATATTATAACCAGATGTGATATATGAAAGATACATAGGTCCAAATATGAAGACAGATGGTTTGATAAATGATTGACGGTGTACTGTTTTGTGTGTGTGGTGTGTGTGTTGTGTGTGGTGTCCTTTGTGTGTGTGTGTGTGTTGTGTGTTGTGTGTTCAAGTTCAAGCATTTGTATATGCCATAACAACAATCCTACCAGTAATCCCCTTAACATTACCATTTAAAGGAAGGTCTGCTTGAGAAAACTCGTTAGCAGACCCAGTTTATTAAGCAAGGTATTAGTTACCTTCCCAGAGAGAAGGACTATTAATTAACATCTCCTTTGTTATTATTTACTAATTATAATAAACATCTCTATATATTATTATTACTATTATAACATCTTTCTTATATTATACTATTAACTCTACCTATTTTTCGTACAAAAACACGTACACATTCGTTTTCGTGTGTGTGTGTGGTGGCGTGCTAAGACATCTTTTGCTGACGGGTCCTGTGTCCAGGAGCGAGTGTCTCGACAATGAAATCGGTGTGGTGGGTGTTGTTGGTGGTGGGGTTGGAGAACGAAGTTATTTAGTGGAGGTGGGGGTGGAGTGGGAAAAGTCGATTGGAAGGAGTGGAGGGTTGGGTAGCTTGTTGTAGATGTGGTGGTGGTGGTTGGTGTGGTTGGTGGGTGGTTGGTGGGTGGGTTGGCATAAGTTGATGATTGGAGGAAATAAGAAAGTAAAAAAGTGATGGGAGTTAGCTCCTGGGGGTGTCTGCTTGATTTGGCCCTTGCCTTTCCCCGCCGCCCAAACCGGAGGAAAAAAGGCCAAGTCCCCCGGTGGCTCTCTCCTGTGTAAAACCCCTGGCCCCTCCGCTGTCAGCCACTCACTGGGTTAGAGGGGCGCGTGGATTTGTCGCCGCATGTCTTTGCCAACTGGGGTACAGCTGGTGGTATAACAGCACGTCGCCATAGGTGTGCACCTCCAGTTTCCCGGCACCCGTGCGCCGAACGCCCGCTGTGTCCAATTGTTCCCATTTCCATCCCCCCCCCCCCAACCCTCTCATTATCTTGCACCGGGCCATCAGAAAGAATGCTTTCTCCGCCCCTCCACACACCTTCCCTCCCGCCCCTACCGTACTTCTTTCCTTATTCCACCCCACCCTGTTGCGTCTCCCCCCCTCCTCTTATGTCTTTTTCACCCCCGCCTTTTGTCGTCCCCGCCTTTCCCCCATCCCTTTTTCGGGCCTGTGTTTCTGTCCGTCTTTGTAATTTTCCTCCCCTCCTGGAGCGCTCGTTCCCCTTTTCTCCGCGCTCCCCTTTCAAACCCCCCTCCCCTCCCTTTATTTCTTGTCTTCTTCACTACAGTCCCTGGTTCCCTCTCTCCTTTTCTCCACCACCTCCAACGAACCCTTTTTGACTGGATCGCCCCACTTTTGCCTAGCTCTCTTCCCCTGCTTACCCCCTTTTTGGCGGCCGGGCATAGATTGACGTCGATACAATGGCAATACGTGGTATGGAATGACCTGGAGCGGCGTCACCACCAACACTGCCCATTTACACTATTCAAACGAGCACCCGATCGTCCTGTAATGGTTTATGTCCCCCCATAAGACTTTACGTGTATTGATAGGTGAGTGAGTTGCTTGACTCCACCCCTCCTCGGTCTCATCCTCTTCTCTCTCTCCTCTCCTCTCTCTCTCTCTCTCTCTCTCTCTCTCTCTCATCTCTCTCCCGATCTCTCTCTCTCTCTCCTCTCTCATCTCTCTTCTCTCGTCTCTCTCTCTCTCTCTCATCTCTCTCTCTCCTCTCTCTCTCTCTCTCGAGTCTCTTCTCTCTCTCTCTCTCTCTCTCTCTTCCTCTCTCTCTCTCTCTCTCTCTCTCTCTTCTCCCTCTCGAGTAATCTCTCTCTCTCTCTCATCTCTCTCTCGTCTCGCTCTCTCTCTTACTCCTCTCTCTCTCTCTCTCTCAGCTCCGTCGTACTCTCTCTCTCTCTTCTCTTTTTTTTTTTTTTTAAACTTATCATTGAAACAGAAGGGGGAGTTGATGTGCTAAGTCCTGACTGGGACGCCAAGGACTATCTTCCACAGTATTATATTTTATTCATGACAAATACAAATAATATGGAAAAAGTACGCAATTCCTCTAACTATGAAATAATACTGAACACGAAGTGTTAAGAAATTTTAACAAAACAAGTATACGCTAATACAACATATATAAAGAAAGTATACTAATATATTGATCACATATATATAAAGAAATTTACTAATGTATAACCTTAATCTTATAATACAAATATTTATCATTATTTTTTTACATGTATTCTATTGCGTTAGCTCCGCTTGCAGCCAGGCATTTACGCCCGATTTGAGCCGTGCATGGAAGTGGTGCGGTGCATGTGTCGGTCTGTCGCACCAAGGTTTTCCAATCGACCATAAGCTGGGTAGGAAAGGAGTCGGAGTATGTTCCGTCCTCGCGGAGGGCACAGTCACTTGATGGTCGATGTTGGTGGCCGCACGGGTAGAGTGGGAGGGCTGTGCCCCATGGTTGAGGCGCAGCTCTGCTAGTTGTAGGAGCTCGCATCCTGTTGAGCCTTGTACATGACGCACATCCTGCCCGTCCACGCCGCTGCTGGAGAAGTTTGAATTATCTGTGGCACCGCCTCAGGGGCTTTCACCGGGGGCCAACCGCTGGGCTCTGGCTTGAACCCGTCAAGGAGGCGGAGGTATGACGGGGTGCAGGAGGACCATGCGAGGGGTCGAATATTCCACATCACACGGAGCGGGACTTATTGACTTGTAGGTGTGGCCACTCCCTGAGGGCGTCCAGGAGGTGCGCGACGCGTTCGTGATGCAGCTCGTTTCCAGGCAAAGCATCCTTGGGCGACCCTCCTGACGGGCTGGTGTATGTGAGGCCAGAGTCGAACTCCACCCCTAGAATGTTGACTGACTCCTGGAGGTTAAATTGTTCTGCCTTCAGGAGAATGGCGTTTTGGTCCCAGTTGACTGCATCCTTGCCCTGCTGGAGATGAGGGACGGCTTGGATCCTTTGTCTGGTGCAAAGGTACCTTGCCTCTCTTGCCCGGGGCGATGCTCTGGCAGTGCCTGTTGATACGATTAAACTGTGTTGTGGCGGTCATCTCTCACAGGTGAATTGAAAGTACATTCTTCTGCGTCGCTCTTGCCTCAGGAATCAGCTGCAGGATGGTCGGTGAAGTAAACGTTTCCATAGTAATGGGCCCGAAGTACACTTCCTGGGAGGGACACTTGGCTTGTGATAGCATTTCAGAGGTGGTGTGACCATTCCCACCACGCGCGAGTTTTCGTTCATGGATTAATCTTGCCGGAGGTGTAACAGGTCCCACACAGATCCCCAGTGCTTCTCAGCTTGGTAGTGAAGCCCTATTGCCACACCCTATCAAAGGCGACCAGCGAGTCAAGGGCGACGACGACGGTGTCTTTGCCGCCGATCTAGGGAGTGGTTTCTTCCAGGCTGCTGGTGCGGAGAAGAAGAGTCTGCTGCAGATCTCCCCTGTCGGAAGACTAATTGCCGTGAATTTAATCAGCCGTTGAGCGTCAAAAATTTAAGTGATTTTGCCAGGCAATGATGGACTCAATAACTTTCCCAACACGGAAAGGAGGAAATGGGGCGGTTTCCTGAGGATCGCCCTCTGCTCTTCTTTTTGTGGATAGCATAGAATCGCGCCACTTTCCACTCAGATGGCCACTGCTGAGATGAAAGGCACTCCCGGAAGATGGACAAGAGGCACAGCAATTGTGAGGCACATCTTTTAAGCAGGTGGGGCTGATACTATCTGGTCCCAGCACTTTCTTTGGGATGAAACTTGTTGAAGTTGTTGCAACGACCTCCCTCCGTGGTAATGGGATGCTCCCTATGGCGGCCCTGGTTAGACCGGAACTGTGGAGGTTCACGTTCGGGGTCAGGACTGTCCACTTGGAGGGAAGTGGGCAGCCACCCTGAGCGCTTAACCCCGGTGACTTGTGACAACAGAGCCATCAGTGCTGTCAACTGTGGATCTGTCGTCACAGAGAAGCCCTAGTTGTTGTTTGATGCTGCTCCGACCAGTCGTTAGTGTCCATTGACTGGCCTGTTAGCTTTCGCTTAAGTGATCCCTCATTGTTGATCGCCTCTTTCTGGACTCTTTTCATATTCTCACCGGTCATTTTGTGCTGGTTGTTTACACGGTCCTTCTTGTGGGTGGGACTTTTATCGCACCAGACCCTGCTCTTATTGTTGCTGCTTTCCTGCATTGAAAGCCAAACCAGGGCTTGGTCTCCCGGTTAGACTTGTAGTCTGGCAGGGTACAAAGTCTTCTTTGGTGGGCACATCAGGATTTCTGCGAACTTTCTTCACTTGTTTGTCAACGTCACCTGTAAGCACGTCAACCACACCGATGTTTGTTAAGTGATTTGCCTTCATTGCTCCCAGCCCCCTTGTCCCCATAGCCCAGTTTGGTACGAGTCACGCCTCATCTCTGTTCGATGGCCAGCTTGATATTGGTGAGAACGCAGGGGTCAGAGAACCCACTGTTTTGCTAGCGGGCGGCAAGTCCACTATACTGCAGGGCAAATCGGTGATTACAGGTCAGTGCCCGACCCTGTGATGTGGGTGAGGAGTCGACGTGATTGGTGAGTCCAAACACCGTCACAGCTCGTCAAACTGCCTCTGGAACAAGGTACTGGTTAAGATCCCCCACAATGACGAGATGCTTACAGTAGTGCTGGAGAAGCAGGGCATCTAAGTTGGGTGGTTCAGGGGGTTTTTTTTTAGTGAGGGGCTCACCAAACTTGCCACTGTGGACGGTAACACACGCACAGCAGAATGGAGTCTTGAGTGTGTGTCCACAAATTTGACGAACATCATCTCCATGTGAGCAGAAGGTCGACGAGGAGAGCTTGTACAGGGAGGCTGTTTGCGGAAGCACGGCAGCGACGCCCCCATTGGTACCTTGGGCTCATGTCACGTCGGAACCGAACTTGAGTAGCCACCTATCTTCCCAAGTTGTCTTGCCTGAGGCGTTGAGGAAGGTCTCAGTAGTGGCAAATGTGATGTCAGGACTGTGTGGCAAAACATGGCTGTACGTTAGGTCCCCGACGTTATCTGGGACCTCTACGTTAGCTGAGATGAATGTAAGATTACTCAAGCGCTTGCCTGCGGGCGTTTGTAGCTCCGGGTGAGTGCGATGTTGGCTGTCATTGTTAGGGGCGGGACGGCTTGATTGGTATCCCACCTCCTACCTGTGAGGTGGCAGAAGTGGGGGTAGGAAACGCAAAGCTCTTGTTAGGGGTTAAGTAGCAAGCGTTTTTTTTTTGCCTGTTCCGCAGACAGCTGTTTGAAAATGTTTTTTCCTGCCTTTCTTGATCGAGCGCGTGCGGCAACTCCTGGGTGGTGTGACCCGTGGCGCTGGCAGTAGTCTGCACTTCAACTTCCTGAAGCCAATCGTTCTCCGTGTGGTGCCCACATTCTCTTGCGTGATGGCAGTATAGTTTGGAATCGGTGCCCGGACTGTTGGAGCAGACCTATCTGAATCTGTGCCGCCTTGCAGCTGTGGGGCGTCCGGGAGTGACTGGGAGCAAGGTGCTCTTGTCGTCTGAAGTTGAAGTTATCCTGCTTTGATTATTTTGGTTGGATACCTGGGAAGTGCGATTACGAGTTCCTCGGGCATGGTGGTGCGGCGAGAAGCCCGGCGCTCAGGACTTGTGGCAGTGAGACACTGATAAACCCGACGCTCTGGATTTGTGGCAGGGAGGGTGTGGGTAGCGCGCGCCTCGGACTCGTGATAGGTGAGGCGCGGGTGGTGTGGCGCTCAGTGCTCGGCGGCCGGTGTAGGCGTTGTTTTCTTGATGAACGTTCACCACCACGTCTGTGTTGTATGACAACAGACTTAAGTGGGAGTGGCTTTATCGACATCCACCCAGGACTGTGAGGTTATTTGTGGCAGGTGTGTTTTTCCACTGGCGGTCAACCCATTCAGGCTTGGCGCTTGTGGCAATGGTTTCTGGTGTCAAGCTCCTTTCAGGCTGGACTTGGTTTACTTCTATGTTGTCAATAAAAGTCCGATGAGTTACTACAAGCGTCTCTTTGCTGGGTGCGATAACGGCTGGGATGTCGTATCAAAAGCCGAGGATGCTGTTTTTCGTCGTAGCTCTCCTCTTAACTCCTGATGTTTGACTAGAGCTCCGGCTTCTAATTGCCTGCAGGTCTTCATAATTATCATCATCGGCAGTGTAAATTCAGTGGAGGCAGCATCGGAGGCGCAGTCTCACCCTGTGATGGTGGGCAACTGCTTCCTGGAAGACCACGGGGGACGAGATCCCCCACAGCCTCGCGTAGAACACTGACTTGACAGCAGTCGAGTGTTGTGTTGGTGTTGAGACAGCTGGTATGTCGATGTGGGGCAATCACCTCCTGAAGGCATTCAGCGACTGATTTACGGTGATTGTCTTCCACAGCTGCACACCAACGACCAGGGGTGTGTATCCGGTAGGCCGCGGGGCCCGTGCGATGAGGCGGTTTGAACTTCCATCCCCGTCATATTCGCAGCGCGGGTTTTATGCTTGTATTCAGTACGGGGTGGGGTGGTGGTGGTTGGCGTGGTTGACGTAGCCGCATGGCTTGTCCACGTGTCAGACAGGGAGGCAGGAAGGAAGGGGGGATGGAGTACTGGCTTTGCAACGGGAGCTGGCTTGGTGTTATTTCACCCAGAGTTTGAGTTCTCTCTAAGATCCTCCAGGAAGCTGGGCAGTACCACAAAGTGGATAGATGGTATGAAAAAATGGAAAAAGAACAGCGATTCAGAGAATCAAAGTGGTGGTGGTGGGTGGATGGTGTAGGGTGGGGCGCGCGGGGTCACTGTATCGGTGTTGATAGGTGACTATCGGGGCGGAGACTGGTGACGTTTCGGCGTGATTTGAAGGAGGATAGTGGGCAGTTGACTTATTGATGAGGAAAACCTCATTATTTCTGTCTTTGGTATTGTTTGTATGAGCTTTTTTATTCCCCTGTAGGATCGAATATCGTTACCGCAGATGGTCACCTTTACGACCGCAGGTGAAAGTGGCCAATTCAGTTTTCCTAGGAAACGATTTATTTGGTCAGAGCTGTATAACAGCATGAACTGGGGGGCCTGCGCGCGCGTTTCTCTCTCTCTCTCTCTCTCTCCCGTCTCTCCCCCCTCTCTCTCTCTCTCCTCTCTCTCTCTCTCTCTCCTCTCTCTCTCTCTCTCATCTCATCTCCTCTCTCTACTCTCTCTCTCTCTCAATCTCGCTGCCCTCTTCTCTCTCTCCCTCTTCTCTCTCCTCAACCTCTCTCTCTCTCTCCCTCTCTCTCGCCCTCTGCTCCTCGCTCTTCTACTCTCCTCCTCTCTCCTCTCTGTCTCTCTCTCTCTCTCTCCCTCTCTCTCTCTCTCCTCCTCTCTCGCTCCTCCCATCTCTCCCTCTCTCTCTCATCTCTCTCTCTCTCTCTCTCCTCTCTCTCTCTCTCTCTCTTTCTCTCTCTCTCTCTCTCTCCTCCATCTCTTACTCTCTCCTCTCTCGTTCTCTCTCCCTCTTCCCCCCCTCTCCCTCTCTGCTCATCTCTCTCTCTCTCTCTCTCTCCTCTCTCTCATCTCTCGCTACTCTCAACTCTCTCTCTCTCTCCTCTCTCTCTCTCTCCTCATCTCTTCAGTCTCTCTCTCTCTCTCTCTCTCTCCCCCTCCTTGTGCAATTCATTCGAGGTCCACACCCTTCCTTCTTTCCCTTCTATCCTTTCCTTCTTTCTTCTATCCTTCTCTTCTTTCTGTCTCCCAAAAAAAAAAAGGAAAGGGGGGAACGCATCTGTATTCCTGGCTTTGGTCTTTGCTTTTCAGCGGGAAATAAACCAAAGTGTATTATTTGCTCTTTTATTTGCTCTGTATTCTCCTCTCCTTGACCGGCGGGGCCGTTTAACCCTCAGGCGATGTGGTAAGATCTGTATATTTACCTCTTGCTCTTTCCCTTTTTAGGCGAAGCAATTAAGCTCTCACAATATGTCAGTTTCGTTTCTACCTTACTGGAACTTGGGGTGGAATTGGACTACTTACTTCCTCTTCTTTGTAGGAAATTTTGGTGTTTTTACTTGCAGAAATATACTGTCGAGTTTTCTGTGCATTTCAAGGCCAGCCTCCTTTATATCCGCTACTTGAAGGGCATTAAGAGCACGACGACCTTCATTCTCCCTATCCTTCTCCTCCTCCTCCTCCTCCTCCTCCTCCTCCTCGCTAAATAATGTCCTCTTAGGGTATCTAAGCACGCACGTGCGTGCGTGCGTGCGTGCGTGCGTGCGTGCGTGCGTGCGTGCGTGCGTGCGTGCTTAGATACCCTAAGAAGACAGAAGACTAATAATGTCTTCTTAGGGTATCTAAGCACGAAACTACGCACGCACGCACGCACGCACGCCCTAGGCACGCACTGCACGCACGCACGCACGCACGCACGCACGCAAAAACGGCACGCACGCACGCAAGCACGCACGCCGCACGGCAACGCAACGCAACGCACGCACGCACGCACTCACGCACACGCACGCACACACGCAGCACGCACGCCGCAACGCCCGCACGCACGCACGCACGCACGCACGCCGCACGCACGCAACGACACGCACGCAACGCACGCACGGACGCACGCACGCACGCACGCCACGGCACCATCACGCACGCACTACTGCACGCACGCACGCCCGACAGCACGCACGCACGCAACGCACGCACGCACGGCACGCAAAACGCACGCACGCACGCAACGCACGCACGCAGCGCACGCACGCACGCACGCACGCACGCACGCACGCAAGCAAGCATGCACGCACACACACACCATAAACACCTCCTCGTGCTGTTTGACCGTGCATTACCATGCCGTCGCCCTGCCTCCCTGCCACTCATCGGGTGGGTTGGGTCAGGGCGACAGGGTGGCGCGCGGTTTACCTCTTTTCACCCTGTCTTCTGCCGCAATGTGGTTGTTTTCATATCGATTTGCGGCAGTTCCTCAGCCCCTTTAAACCCGCTTTAATTAAACCTATTGTCAATACCAGGGACAAATTATCTCTCTGTGCGTCTATCCAGTTCATAACTCTCTCCTTCCCTTCTATCATTTCTTTTGTTTATTTGTCTCGGTATTCTTGATGTTTTTCTGCGCGGGTGCCGGTTTATTTTTCATGGTGCTTTACTTTTGTTTGTTTCTCTAATAGTTTGGTGTATTTGGTTGGGTCTATATTTTACTATTTAGCGTTTCCCGCGCGTTCAAGTTTATGTGATGAGTATGTTTTCTTGGTGGAGTGCTGGGTGAATTGGGATTATGGTTTATCAATTGTTTATAATAGTTATCGTACATGTAAGTTTTGCTTGATTATTATTGCTTATCATTTCCTGTGTTCAAGTTTGGTTACGTGGAGTAATTTTCCCTCTTTTTCGGGGGTGTAATATGGGAATTAACTTTTTTTTTCTGCTTAAAGTATACAGATCATACAAGCGAGTATACAGTCTTACTTTGGCTATCATCATTATGTAATGCAGCCATATTATAGATAACTATTCCAGATTTTATCTGTCATCACACTAATTACCATAACACATGGGAGGGAGGCTCCGTTGTTCTGCGTAGCACACCCGTTCACACGCGAGAATCCCGGCTTCGATCCCCGGGCAGAGCGAAAACACGACAGGCGGTCTTCGTAAAACCCAGCCCCTATTCCCCCAGCGTGAATGGGTTTACCGGTTGTTAGCCGGGGTTTGTGACCCCGCTTCCCGGGTTGTGGCTTCGGCCAACACTAAGCAACTAAGGATCTTCCGATCCGATCAGATCCGATGATGTTTGGGGTATAGTGCTTTATCAACGGCACCCCTGCTTGGTTTTACTCGACTTTTATGACTTTTGTTTTGCTTTTGTTCATTGTGGTGTTTAAGCTGTATGTTAAGGTTCCTTTACTTATTTTTTCCTCTCTGCCTCCAAAAGATGACAGATATCTCTGTGAAATTATATTTCTTGTGGGTTTTCCAAAAGGGAATGTAGTAGGTTTCCTATCATTTCATTTATATTTTTCATTATAACGGCTGCTGTAAATATATGTAATTTATTCATTTCCATATTGTACCCGGGCGATGTAGTAAAAAGTGTTCTAGATCTTCAATAGTTGGCCGCAGACACAACATGGGGGCACCTTTGGGTCGCCAGCTGTGTTGGCTCCGGTCTTCGGGGTCTGTCAGTCATGGGACTGTTAGTTCTGGATGGTATAAGAGTAATTTGACTTCTGCCTATTATCATACAGTTTCCATTCCACCCATTATGTTTCTATATTCTATATAGTAGTTTCTGCTAATGGGTTGGTACCAGGCTTGATTTTTTCCCTCAAGTTCTCCTTCCACTGTTTTGTATCCCATTCCTCTAATCTTCTTATTCAATTTCTCTCTTTTAAACTCTTCCCAATTCCTCAAGACTACTTCCAATTCCATCATATATGACTTGCAATTTTCATCCATTTATCTTTTGTATCATCTTTTTGTCTCTCTCCATTCTCCTTTCTTATCAATTCATTTTTTTGCTTCCTTCATCAATCCATTTACATATCCTAATCTGCCTTCATGATTCTTGTCTTGACCAGAGATGTCCTATTTCCCCTCCTCATGCCTGCCAGTGTGCATAGCATCTGCTCCCGAATTGTCCTTGCACTGTGTTTTTCTATTTTTTGTAATTTTTCCATCTCCTCCTTTATTTAATTTATTACTCCTGCTCAATGCAATATAGACTGGTAAATGCTATTGACATTCCAAATAAAAGGTTTTTTTTTCCAACCAGTAGTCTGTTTGTAGCCTTCTTCAATATTATGCTATAAGTCATGTTTGCAAAATTTCTTGCGTTGTTATATACAGTTTTTTCTTATGGTTCTTGAAACATTTCTTGCTGTTGTTTATTTCTACTCCTAGGTACTATATTTGGTCCACTACCTGCACTCCTTCTATTTCTGTTATTTCTTCTTTAAACGTTTAAACAGTATGAAGTTACTTTTCTCTTATTTAGTTCCAGGCCCATTCTTCACTAATTGTCTCGTGCTGTCAGGTTTCGTCTGGCTTCTTCTTCCCAACGAACTCTGATAGTTGAATCCATCATCAGCAAAAAATTGAGTATTTAGTTTTATTTCTTTCATATTTGTATCCAATCCACTTTCTTCCAGTTTGTCTATGATCATATAGGTTAGCATTTTGAACAGTGTGGTTGACCCTGTACACTACAGCCTTGTCTAATGCCACTGCTTATTTCTATCTCTATTTCTTTATCCTTCCTTACATTGATTTTTGTTTTATCTTTTTCATATATATTTTTTACACATTATATTATCCCACTGTCAATTTTATATTTCATTATGTAGCAATTAAATTCTGTCTTTTCACTGAGCCATAGGCTTTTTTGAAGTCAATTTGCTGCCACAAATAATTGTTTTTTGTGTTGGTATGCGTTGTTGATGCAGTGTTGTAGTAGATATAGGTTGTCCCTTAGTCTCCTTCTCTTTGTAGATCCTGCTTGTTCTTCTTTGTCCTCTCCATTAAGCCTTGTTTTCTTCCAGTTTTTCTTACAAAATTTTCATAAACAGCTTATACATTTGGTTTGTCAGAGATATGGGTCTGAAATTTTTCACTTTTGGTTTACTTTTCTTTGGTATCAATACTGTTTTGAATTCCGTTCCTACTTTTTGAATAATTTCCCTAAACACGTATTTTAGTATTTTATTAAAACATTTCTTTAAATTGTCTCTACAAATCGTGCTGTTACTCAATGCTTTTACTAACTCTGGTTTAACCTTGTCAAATCCTGCAGCTCTACCATTTTTTTATTTTTGATTATATGTTTAACTATATCCTCTTCACATATTTCTGTTAATTTCATTCTTTTACATTTGCTTTCTACTGTGTATGCCTATCCATGTGTTTTCTCTCAGTATGTTCTTACATCGCTTCCTGCTTCCTCTATTAGCCTTTCATACCATTTCCCTTGCTTTCTCCATTCCAGACCATCTTTATTCCTGTTTTCATTTATTTTATATATACTCTCCCATATCGAATTATTTCCTCCTTCATATCTCCTGTGGGTGGTAGTCTTTTGCCGTATTTGTATACCTCTGACTATTCTGTCCTCGTTTATTTTCTTTCCCTTAATTGGTTTATGTTTCCAGATTTACTCCCTGGATTCATGTTTCTCTAATTTCCCGTTTGTCCCTCTCTTCGTGTTTGAGCATTTATTTGTGTATCAACTTTCGTCTTGTTTCTTTTTTTCCCAGTATCTCTCCCATAGTATCTCCTTGCTGTTTGCCTCAGTAGTGTTCCTCCTCTGTCTGTTTAGTGCCTTCCTATTCTTGATTTCCCTCTTTATTTATTTTGTAATCCATGGTGGCTCTTTAACTTCCTTATCTAGTCTATCCTTTCTTGTATATACTCCTATCAATTTTTTGTTTGTAGTTTCTTTCATAATTGCTTCTAACTTTTCCATATTCATGTCCTATTCTTTTATAAAATCTCTTTTCTACTTCCCATACAAATATCAATAATGATTCTTCATCTATCTTATAGTATTCCACTCATCTCTCCTCTCCCAGTCTTCTTCTCTCCTCTTCTCCGATCAGTTGTAATTGTAATATGTTATGATCCGATATATCAGTTCTTCCTTTTTCCTCATATATTTCCATACCAACATATTTTTCATATAGCTTCTCATTTACCATTGCGTAATCTATTACGCTCCTTTTTTCTCCACTTTCCCAGGTATATGTTCTTTTATACTTGATATCATTGTTAAGGAGTATTAGTCCTAAATCTTCCATGCAGTTGATCACCATATTTCCTCCTTTATCTAACTTCTGTAATCCCAAGAATCCCACATGACTATTAAAGTCTCCAATAACCATAAATCTTTCTTCTTCCTTTTCTTTCATTAGTTTCTCCATCTCCTGTTTCATGCTCAATCTCTTCTTTTTATCTTCTTCTTTATTATTGCTAGGAAAATACACTATAGACAAATGGAAACCATACCCCTTACCTGTACATATTACATTCAGTATATCTTTATTTTTGTTTTAACTTCTTGTAATATCTATGTCATTCTCTTTCCTAGTTAGAATCATTAGACCTCTTCCTTTTTTCTCCTTTTCATCTCACATACTACTAATGTACCTTAAATGATCTGATATTCTTATTTTATCCACCTTTAACTGGGTCTCATTAAGGCATATTATTGTATTCTTATCTATAAGATTTTCCACCTCAGATATTTTCACATTGTTAGTCCTTGTATATTTAAACATTATATTTTTATACACTTACATGTCTCTTTAGTCATTAACTCCTTTCCTTTATATTTTCGTTTCTCTTCTCCGGTCTTACTTCCTAAAAATGTCTTTTATATATTGCTTCATTCTTAATATACAATCCAGTTTCTCCGGCATCCCTTCTTCTCTTCAACTCTTCTCTGAGTTCCTTGTCTTTCTCTCGCTGCCCTCTTGTTAAGTCTGGCACAATAATCACCCTTCTAAGCTCCTCCAATCGTGCGTTTCTGAGGTTTCTTGCATTCTTCACTATCTCCCACTTTACCTTTGTACTTTTGAGTTTCACCAATAAGGGTTTTGGTCTTCTCTGTCCTTCACCGCTTCTATCAATCCCCAACCTTGCCACTTCTTCTATATCTCCTAGTAATTGTACTCCAACACCTTCCTTGATGATTGCTTCACAAAACTCTCTATCTTGCTTCTCTCTTTATTGTAATGTATCTCTTTCAGCCTCGATCACACTATACATTACCAAGTTTGCTGCTCTTTGTCATTTATTGTCTTCTTCTCTCACAACCATAGTTATCTCCTCCTACATATCCTTAAGGATTTCTGTCTTCACTATTTCTTTTGTTTCTTTAACCATATCTTCCCTTAGTTCCTTCCATTTACTTTCCAGACAACTCATCTGTACATGTAGTTTTTTTATGTTCCTGCTCCAGAGTTTTCATTCTGTCCAGTAAGTTTCTTACCTCTCCTCTACAGGGTGCACATAACCATTGATGTTCTTTGGCCTTTTTCAATGTTTTATACAAATCCATACTAACCTTCTCACATCCAGCATGGAACCAAAGACTGCATTTGTCACACTGTAGTCCATGATCTTCTCCCCTCATCTCCTTTTTACATCTGCTACTCCATGCTGGTTCTTCACCCTATGCTCCGCCGGTATCCTCTTGTCTTCCTCTTGTGTTTAACATGTTGACAAACTGCTGATAGCCCCGCTGATCACACCTCCTTCTTGGATAGATGTTGAATGATACAAAATGTTGATATGCAGACGGGGCCATACGAGCGTTGCTCAGGCCCTGTAAATACAACTAGGTGAACTAGGTGAATACAGTCACTATCATGGGACACAATACACTTACTCATTGGCATTTCCAGTATCCCTCCCCCCTCTCCCCCTCACACCCCCTCCCTCACCCCCTCCAGGCCTCATTAAATGCCCCGATACCTCCCTTCATTGTCACGCAAACACGCTTCATTTCCACCTTTTTATAAAACTCATTAATCATTGTCGCACTTCACAATGTACAAACAAGATTATTTTTTGCCTAGAAAGACCTTTCATCATCCATCATAATAACGGTTTTCATGGATACATACTACCCTTCTCACCCTAACACTTTACATCATTGTAATACTCCCTTCCCTCCCTCGTATTTTTTTTTTAGTAAAGGAGATGTCAAGGGAAAGATGTTGAAAAGGAATATACATACAGTGATGGGTTTTGTTCTCTGATATATTGTGAAGTGAAGATTTGTCTTCGTAGTTCTGCAAGTTATCAATCATTCACGACTTTGGTATTTGTTGCTCTTTCACCGTAACCTATAGACTCGCGTTGATGAAGGAATGTAATTATATCATTCGCGAGGTTGGTTTAATTGAAGAAGTGGAAAAAAGGTTTTAGGAAAATTAGTTCATAACAGTTATTTGGATTGATATATCTAGGCTTCTATCTCTCTCTCTCTCTCTCTCTCTCTCTCTCTCTCTCTCTCTTTTCCTCTCTCTCTCTCTCTCTCTCTCTCTCCCCTCTCTCTCTCTCTCTCTCTCTCTCTCTCTCTCCTCTCTCTCTCTCTCCTCTCTCTCTCTCTCTCTCTCTCTCTCTCTCTCTCTCTCTCTCTCTCTCTCTTCTCTCTCTCTCTCTCTCTCTCTCTCTCTCTCTCTCTCTCTCTCTCTCTCTTCTCCCCCTCTCTCTCTCTCTCTCTCTCTCTCTCTCTCTCGTCTTTGTTTTGCGCATTTTCAGATTCTCGATATAAATTTTGGTATTGAATGGCCGAGGCAGAGTTTGTAATAGACGAATCAGAGAGAGAGAGAGAGAGAGAGAGAGAGAGAGAGAGAGAGAAGAGAGAGGAGAGAGAGAGAGAGAGAGAGAGAGAGAGAGAGAGAGAGAGAGAGAGAGAGAGAGAGAGAGAGAGAGAGAGAGAGAGAGAGAGAGAGGAGAGAGAGAGAGAGAGAGAGAAGAGGAAGAGAGAGAGAGAGAGAGAGAGAGAGAGAGAGAGAGAGAGAGAGAGAGAGAGAGAGAGAGAGAGAGAGAGAGAGAGAGACCCCAAGTACACTTTTTAAATAGGAAAGCCATAATTGGAAATCAAAGCAAGTATAAGCGTTTATCTCTCTCATTATATCACCGGGAGGTCAGGAGGGCGTCTGGTTGGCTTGTCCCGCGGCTCTGAGGGCTTATTGTTTATACCCACTTATCACGAGCGACCTCCACTGCGGGTTTAAGTTAGCCAATGTTCGACGAGTGGTGTTTCAGGCCGATTAATCTTTGGTTTTGAAAGGTGAATGGAGAGTGGTGTGTCCCTATCTATGGCTCTGGTGTGTGGGTGGGGGCGGATGGAGTTTCCTCATCTTAATTTCACCTTCTTATCATACCTTTATCATATAACCTCATAACCATATCTTTATTTTCTTATTCGTATATTGCCATTCCTGCTGTTTAGTTATATGCATCTCAAATTCTCTTATAATTTCGCCTCGCACAAGAGTGATGCTTATTCGACGGCGATAATATATTTTAACCCCCAAAATACGTGAACATTTTGTGTCACCATTCATATTATACACCTCATCTTTGGGTGTGAAGGACAAACTAACGAAAATTATACCTTCCTTCAATTTACCGCTTCCCATTGAGCAATAAATACGCTGAAAAGTATGACGCAACGCAATATTTAATATTACATGACAAAGAAATGGCAGATAATTACAGTGCGTTGGAAGGGAAAGGAAAAAAAAACCTGTCCTACACCACTTACTGTATGGTGGTGGTGCTTCCTTTGTACCTGTGGACTGTGCTTGTACCTTGTGTTTGTACCTCTACCTGTACCTGCTGTGGAAATTATCCACCAAACACCCTCTCATAATTGGTAGAGTGGTAGTTTGCCCCCCCCCCTCCCCCTTGTGAATGGTATTTTCCACTCATCATAGGAGGGCGCGTATAGGGATATGTATATTTAATTGTAATGGTAATGGGTAATCATTAAGGTAATTTAAGTAAATGATTAGTACTGGGATAGGATAAATTAATATTCCCAGTGGTTAATTAGCATTGCACTTAAATAATTAGCACCTTGATTTTGAAGCGCGGTCATTGGCCGCCGCCCATTAGATTCTAGGCCACCTGACATGATACACGTGTCATAGGTATTGGTAGCGGGGGTCTCGCCCACCTTGGAGAATCAGTACTCCCAGACCCTCCGTGAGGATAACATCAATTGTTAATAGACGTGCTTGTCTAGGTACAAGGACAGTACACTCCACACCTCCATCGAGTTAATATCTCTTCTCTGATTATAAAGAAGAAATTTGTACATACGTTAATTTTGTA
>JACEEZ010021561.1:32500-35336 GCA_016584305.1 Chionoecetes opilio
GTAATATTTCTCCTATGTCTTATTTGTCAAAATCCTACCAAGACTTTATACTGTTGAACACATCATCAGAAGAAGTAAGTTCAATAATTATATGTTTAAAAGATTCAGCACCGGGATATGATGGTATTCATGTTCAGGTCATTAAAAAAACTGCAACCACTTTGGCTCCTATTATCTCAAAATTAATTAATCTATCTTTTCGTTCAGGTATCTTTCCATAGAAACTAAAAATAGCTAAGGTTATACCGTTACATAAAGGCGGCAAACTAGATGATGTGTCTAACTATCGGCCTATTTCAATACTCCCAGCTTTAAGTAAAATATATGAACGAGCTATGTATGACAGACTGTATGATTTTCTCACTAGGAATAACATCTTAACAGATAGGCAGTTTGGTTTTAGAAAGAATTTATCTCCCAAATTAGCAATTACAAAATTAATGGATAATGTATTGCAGGAGTTAGGTTGTAGTAAATATATAATTACGGTGTTTTTGGATTTGAAAAAGGCTTTTGATACATTGAATCATGAAGTTTTGATAAGTAAATTACAGCATTACGGTTTAAGGGATGTCTGTCTGAATTGGTTTATGAGTTACCTATGCAATAGAAAACAACACACTTCTGTGAATAAAATAAGCTCAGGGATTGCAGAACTTAAAACAGGAGTTCCACAAGGTTCAACATTGGGTCCGTTGTTATTTTTTATATATATCAATGATATTATCAATTCTTCAAATTTACTGAAATTTATTATTTTTGCCGACGACACTAACATTACATATTCTTCAGCAGATTTAGATTTTTCTACGAGAACATTAAATTTTCAGTTAGAGTCTGTTTCATCCTGGTTATCAGCAAATATGTTAACTCTAAATATTGCGAAAACAAACTATTTGATATTTGCTGGCGACAAAAGTCTGGACAGTAATATAAATATTGAGATGTGCGGGGAAATAATACTAAGATCAAATTCAGTTAAATACCTAGGTGTCTTTATAGACCAATACATTAGTTGGAAGGATCATATCGCTTATATACATAATAAACTCGCTAGATCATCAGGCATACTTTATAAAGTAAAGCATATTTTATCCACGGAAACATTACTAACCTTATATTAAACGTTGATTTATCCGTATTTACATTATTGCAGTGTTGTCTGAGGTATGGCAGATATAACAACAATAAAACCGCTTCAGTTGCTTCAAAAAAGGATAATTAGAACCCTAGGCAAAGTTAGTTATCATGAACACACAGCTCCGCTATTTAAAAGCTTTAAAATTCTTAAAATAAATGATATTTATGTTCTGGAATGTCTAAAATTCCTTCATGACGAATTCCATATCTTTCATTCTGCTTCACCTCAGACTGCTTTTCAAATACATAACCTAAACACAAGAAATAGACATCAAATTAGACCACCTTTTCCAATTACTGAATCTCATAAAAGATTTGTCACTTATTTTGGATGCATGAAATGGAATGAACTTCCAGAGCACATTACAAATATTGTTAATAAGAATACATTTAAAATAAATACAAAGAAATATATAGTAAATATGTATTGATCTATACATGTTGAGTAGTAGTCATTTTTGTTTCTTCAATTAGTATTTCTTTCATTAAGATATAATGAGTGAGTTTCTGTTGGTTTGTATGTTTGTAAGTCTTGATATGTTTAGGTATGTATTTCTATGTAAATATCGATAAAAAGGTATGTCGAAATATAATACGTAAATATGTTTGTCCATTGCAAGGCATTTTATAGCTATACATACAAGGGGCCTGTCAAAAATGTTTACATTTAACGGGCCCAGCCATGTTTATATACCATGTATATATGATCAAGCTTTGTATATATTTATATGGCTAATAAACTACTTGATTGAATTAAATTGAGAGAGAGAGAGAAAAGAGAGAGAGAGAGACGAAGGGGAGAGAAGAGAGGGGAGAGAGAGAGAGAGAGAGAGAGAGAAGAGGAGAGGAGAGAGGAGAAGAGAGAGAGAGAGAGAGAGAGAGAGGAGAGAGAGAGAGAGAGAGAGGAGAGAGAGAGAGAGAGAGAGAGAGAGAGAAGGAGAGAAAGAGAGAGAGAGAGGGAGAAAGAGAGAGAGAGAGGAGAGAGGAGAGAGAGAGAGAGAAAGGAGAGAGAGAGAGAGAGAGAGAGGAAGAGAGAGAGAGAGAGAG
Source organism: Chionoecetes opilio (assembly GCA_016584305.1). Classification (NCBI taxonomy): domain Eukaryota; kingdom Metazoa; phylum Arthropoda; class Malacostraca; order Decapoda; family Majidae; genus Chionoecetes; species Chionoecetes opilio. Next base: position 34,688 of record JACEEZ010021561.1, read on the forward strand.
AGAGAGAGAGAGAGAGAGAGAGAGAGAGAGAGAGAGAGAATGAGAGAGAGAGACTTGTTGTGGTTTTTGCTACCATCTTCCGGGAGTGCCTTTCATCTCAGCAGTGGCCATCTAAGTGGAAAGTGGGGAGAGTCTGTGCTATCCACAAAAAGAAGAGCAGAGGCGATCCTCAGAACTACCGCCCCATTTCCCTCCTTTCCGTTGTTGGGAAAGTTCTTGAGTCATCATTGCCTCAAAATCACTACATTTCTTGACGCTCACCGCTTGCTAAATTCACGGCAATTCGGCTTCCGACAGGGGAAATCTGCAGCAGACCTTCTTCTCCTGCACTCAGCAGCCTGGAACCACTCCCTAGATCGGGGCGAAGACACCTTCGTCGTCGCCCTTGACATCGCTGGTGCCTTTGATAGGGTGTGGCATCAGGGCATCACTACCAAGCTGAGAAGCCTGGGGATCTGTGGGGACCTGTTACACCTCCCGCAAGATTACCTCCATGAAAGAACTCTGCGCGTGGTGGTGAATGGTCACACCTCCTCTGAAAATGCTTCAGGGCCAGTGTCCCTCAAGAAGTGTACTCGGGCCATCTAGGAAGTCATTCAAGACACCCCCGTGATTCAGAGGAAAAAGGTACGCAACCGAAAATTTGGGG
>JACEEZ010021561.1:36265-51265 GCA_016584305.1 Chionoecetes opilio
AATCATAAATAGAGGAAGATGACTTATGAAGGGTTAAGGGGGGAGGGGGAAGAAAAAAGGGGGCGAGGGGAGGGGGTTGTGAGAGAAAAAAAAGGAAGGGGTGAAAGAAGAAAGGGTTGGGACACATTAAAACTACAGGTTGAATAAGACGTGTGTATAAAAGACTAGGGGGAGATGATAATGAAATGGCCGTAGGAAAGAGGAGGAAAAGGAGGTGGAATACATATGAATACATAGGAATAACAGATACCAGGAGACCTATTGGTCTATAACGAGGGTATCTGCTGAAATACATACAACTAACTATCAACGACATGTAAGAGGACAGTTGGGAAAGGATACCATGTCCTTAAAAACGATATGAACATGGAAGTTTCGTAGTGAAAAATGATAGGATATGAAATATGCTAACTACAACTACCACTAACACTAATCGATCCCGGGGACGATATGATATAAATTCGCAGGGCTATATCAAAACCCATTTAATTTACAATACGCGTCTAGTCTGTTTTTAAATGAAGTTATTGTTCTGGCTTCGACACCATTTACTGGTAATTTGTTCCATCGATCAACAACTCTTACATTGAAATTTTATTTACGGAGATCTGTGATGAAACATTGACAGTCTCCCTTATTCACTCAGTCCCAGGTCACCCGTTCACGCTCGTCTGGGCAGGCCACGTGGCCTGCCTGGCCCACAACCCCTGGTCCTCTGTCTATACCTGTAAATGTACCATCTCCTGACTACAAAACAACTATACAGGCCTACCTACGACACCATAATAGTACAGGAGGAGGAGGAGGTGACAAAAACTATACTGAAAAGGAAAGATATGATGCAAGTAAAAAAATAGGTAAAACGTTGAAAGTCTAGAATATCAACAATATTAGCAAGATAGAACTGAAACGAAAAGATAATTAAAAAAACCCACAATATGATAAGACCGGCTTCACAAAGGAGCAAACGGATGGAAAAAAATACAAAACAAAGCAAGCCAAGGAGATTGATGCAGGAAACTAATGATGAAGATAAATAATGCACTAAGATTAATGAGTTGCGTTAAATGAAAATAGATAATAAAGCTACGAAACTCGTTCTTATCATTAAATTGATTCAATTGGTGACTATTAGGTAATACCGAGTGACCAAACTTTGATACATTACTTGATTAGATCACTTGATAACTGCGAGTATGGGCTAATAACTTTCCACAAAATCCACATAAAAAGGCATATAGTGACAGGAAACATATATATATAAAATATATATATATTAATAATATATACATATATTATATATATATAATATACATATATATAAAATATATATATATACTATATATATATATATTATATATACAATACATATATATATAAATATATATACATATATATTATATACATATATATATATATAATATATATATATATAAAATATATATATATTATATATAATATATATATATATATATATAATATATATATATATTATATAATTATAAAATATAATATAATATATACTATAATATATATAATACATAATATTAAAAATATATATAATATATATTAAATTAATATATATAATAAAATATATATATATTTTAATATATTATATAAAAATATATATATAATATAATGAAGATATAAACCACCGGGTAGAAACATTTGATGTTTATTCGAACTTTTCGGCTAAAATAACCACACACCAAAAAATCGATACAAAAATGTTTTTTAAAAAAAATATACAATTATAAAATTTTTTAAAAATTTAAAAGCCAACCAAAAATAAAAAAAATAAGAGTAAAAATTAAAAAATAAAAAAAATAAAATATACACAACCAATCAACACGCAGTGGAGGGGGATCCCAATGGTCAAAAGCACAGGGGGGGGTTGAGGTGCCCTGTCGCAGAGAGACGGTTGTGGTGGTGGGGAGGAGGCCTCACATTCCCCCGGGGTGAGCGTGGGAGCTTGTGTTAATATATAAAGTCTTGATTTTTATTGGTGGCCGAGGCTTTGGAATGACCCCAATGGGTGAAAAGGGTGGTTTGGAAAGGGTTTTCATCCTGTGGACAGTCCCCATGCTCCGCGATCTGTGGTGAGGTGGCTTTGGGCTGCCCAATAAAGCAGCGTTTCAGAGAAATTAAATTGGTACACCATGAGGAAGCAGGGGGATCAGGGATTTCTCCTTTAGTTTAAAACATTTGTAGCGATAAGGGGGTTGAATACACTCTAAGGAGACTTTTGGGATGAGGTTTTGAGATTTTTATTTAACCCCCTTTACGCTAGCACATTTTTTTTAAAATCAAGGAGGAAAACCCGATGCCCTGCGTCCTCAGTGGGTACCAATTTAAGTGCGTAGCTGAACGTGCTTTATTTGGGGGGAAAAACGCCACCTCACCACTAGGACGCGGAGCATCGGGGCCTGTCCCACGGACGGAAAACCCCTGCCAAACCACCATTTTCAGCCATTCGGGATCTTTTCCGAAGCCTCGGGCCAAACCCAATATCAAATAAAGGACTTTAATATTTACAAAACAAGCCCCACGACTCCCCCGGTGGATATGTGAGACCCCTCCTCACCCACCACCACAAACCGTCTCTCTGCGCACGGGGAAAAACCTAAAACCCCGCTCCTGTGCTTTTAGACCATGTGGGGAATCCCACACCCCATTTGCGATGTTGTTTGGGTATGGGGAGTTTTTTTATTTTTTTTAAATTTTTAAAATTTTTTACTCTTTATTTTATTATATTTTGGGTTTTAGGCTTTTTAAATGGGGCAAATAATTTTAAAACTTTATATTTTCATTTTTTAAAAAAAAAAATTTTGTACCCGTTTTTAAAGGCTGATGGGGCTTATGTATACCTTTTTTCGGTTTATACATAAGCCACATCAGCCAAAAATCGGATACAAAAAGGGTTTTTTTTAAAAAGGGAAAATATCCAAATTATAAAAAATTTTTCACATTTAAAATGCCTAACCCAAAAATAATAAAATAAGAGTAAAAATTAAAAAAAGTAATAAAAATAATTCGAATAAACAATCAAGATGTTTTTTACCCGCGCTGGTTTTTTATCTTTATTATTAAAATTTAAGATTCCCCCTGGGAAAATATTGGGCCCCTATTATAAAATTATTAAAATTTTAATATATCTTTTAAAAAATATTATATATATATATATATATATAAATATATATATAAAATAAAATATAAATGTAGAAGAAAATATATAGGAGGGATAGATGAAGAAAAGGAGGGTAGGAAGGCAGGTGTTGGAGGAAATATAGGGAAGGCATATATAAAGGAAGGAAAGGAGTAGAGGGAATATAAAGGGAAGAAGGAATAAAGGAAAGGAAAGGAAGTAGGACGAATAGGAAAGGGATAGAAAAAGAAAGAAGGAAGGAAAGAAGAAAAGGAGGCAAGAAGAGGGAGGAGTATAAGGGACTATAAAAGAAAGAAAGTAATGAAGGCAGGAGTAGGAGGGAATGTATAGGGAAGGAAGTAAAGAAGAAAGGGAGGGAATATAAAGGATAGGGATAGAGGAAGGGAGGAAGGAAGGAAGGCAGGCAAGAGTAGGAGGGAATATATAGGGAAAGAAGGAAAGAAGAAAGGGAGGGAATATAAAGGATTGGGATAGAGGAAGGGAGGAAGGAAGGAAGGAAGGCAGGCAGGAGTAGGAGGGAATATATAGGGAAGGAAAGAAAGAAGAAAGGGAGGGAATATAAACGATAGGGAAAGATGAAGGGAGGAAGGAAGGAAGGAAGGCAGGAGTAGGAGGGACTATAAAGGGAGTGAGTGAAGTGCATCGCAGGGGGAGTGGCAGACACGTGAGAGGCTCGCCCTCATCTGACCTGGCCATCAAGAACACGTTTTTCTCTTGTCTTATTGAAGATTAGGCGGAGGAATGCATTGTGCTGCGGACGAGCCACATTTTTTTTTATGATGATTCCGGCCTGGAGTTTGCGGTGGAGGGCCAAGGGAGGACGAGGACGGACGACACAAGGACGAGGATGCAGGAATAAAACGACGAGGACGAGAAAATGAACGTGAGGTACGAGGACGAAAAATAGGAAATGAGACTTAAATGACGACTACGAGAACAAGGAAATGGCCGAGGACGAAGAGGACCAGGACGAGGCAATGTACGAGACCAGGAATGACTAACAGAGAGCAAAGACGAGGCCGCAAACGAGGACACGACAAAGACGAGAACGAGAACGAGAACAGATTAAGCCAGTGGGGCCGACACACACACACAAAAAAAAAAAAAATACGAAATCCAGTTAATTCATAAACCAAAAACAAACAAACTCAAGCACGATATAGGACAATGCAAATGTGAAGAGACCAACAATAATAAAGTATATGCAAAAAAATTAGAACGTTCTGATTAGAAACTACTGAGCACCATTTTTTTGGTATCTATGTTTTTTCATTATGTTCTCAACTTTATGAGAAAACTTAACAATCTTCATACCAATCAGCAGAGATGAGAGAGAGAGGAGAGAGAGAGGAGTAGAGAGACGATGAGATGGAGAGAGAGAGAGGAGAGAGAGAGAGAAGAGAGAGGAGAGAGAGAGAGGATGAGAGAGAAGAGAGAGAAGAGGGAGAGGGAGAGAGAGAGAGAGAGAGGAGAGAGAGAGAGAGAGAGAGAGAGAGCTACCTCCTCTAGGGACCAACAGTTTGGGTTCAGGACCCTGGACGGTCCAAAGTCTGACTGCCTGATGCTTTTAACCCGAAACTGGCAGGACGCCTTGGATGACGGACAGGGGACACTGTCGTGGTGGCCCTGACAAGCGGGTGCCATTTGACAGGGTGTGGCACGAAGGCTTCTCGAAAAACTCCGAGCATAGGACATCCAGGGTGACCTCCTGGCTGCTCCTGGGGGACTACCTGCAGGGACAGAAACCCTCCAGTCGCGTTAATGGGCAGGGCAGCTGAGTCCTTGCCAGTGGACAGCATCAGTCCACAGGGCTCTGTGCTGGGGCCAGTCCTGTGGAAATCATAACGTGGACGATCTTCTCCAGCATCTGCCAGCAGGCTCGGCTTACGCTGTGACTGTTACTCTCCCTGCTCCTACCCGGACATGACGACAGTGGGCGTGCTGCTGATGAGGTCAATCAGCAGTGATGTTATTACAGGAGTGGGGTACACGTTGGCAGTGTGAACTTTGATCCGGAGAAGACACAGGCAATGGTTGGGTATTGGTCCCTCGCTGCGGCCAGCAGTGGAAGGGAGGACTCGGTTTGGTGGAGTTCCTCTCCCACTCCAGGAAGAGTCAAGGTTCTGGGAGTAGAGGTGGACCGAGGAGCTAAGGTTGACGGCGACATTCAAACACATTGCAAAAAAGGCTCTTCACAGGGTCTCGCCTGCGAGGGTAGCCAGATTCGTCGACAGGGATGGGAAGACTATTGCTCTATAAGGCCCAGATACGGCCTTACTTAAGAGTACGCCGCCCTCTCCTGGATGTCGTGCGCAGCTTCGCACCCTCGGAGGCTGACAGCCATCAGGTCGAGCCCTGGCGATGGTGGATGCTGGAGACCCACCAGACCCCCAGACCCACCAGCCCTCGTTCGAGCCAGTTGAGTCCTCTCGACTCATGGAACAACCGCAGGGATGTCGCGGCTGCTTAGTGGTATTCCACAAGGCACAGGTGCAGGGGAGTGCCACACCTGGATGCGGTTACGGACAGCCCCGAGGAGTCGCCACGGGAGCCACGAGCACGGTGCCTTACAGTGGTGAGCAAGTGGGAGGTGCCCGCGTTCCCGTGCCAGCCAGCACCAAACGCCACATGAGTGGGCCGCGTCATCCAGCGATGTGCGAACATTTCACTTGAGGCGCTGTCCCTCAATCCAGGAGATGAAAACACACAAAGTGTAAAGTTGGCGGCCAATCGGTGGAGGGACTGTTGAAGCCCAACCCGCTGAGCCTAGGATACTGTGACACAGTGACCGCAACAGTGCCTCAACAAAAACACTTAGTGATACATAAATGTATAAATGTTTTTTAGGTCTTTATATTTTATTGTGTAAATTGCCCTTAAGATAGGGTAGCCAACACGACAGTGCACCTTGGGTTTATTTATATGTAGGTTTATAAAAAAAAAAAAAAAAAAAAAAAAGAAGATAGAGAGAGAGACAGAAGAGAGAGAGAGAGCGAGAGAGAAGAGAGAGAAGATGAAGAGAGAGAGAGAGAGAGAGAGTTAGAGATGAGAGAGAGAAGAGGAGAGAGAGAGAGAGAGAGAGAGAGCAGAGAGAAGAGAGAGCGAGAGAGCCCGAGAGAGAGGAGAGGAGAGAGGAGAGAAGAGAGAGAGGAGAGAGATCGAGAGAGAGAGGAGAGGAAGAGAGAGAGAGGAGAGTGAGAGAGAGAGAGAGAGGAGAGAGAGGAGAGAGAGAGAGAGAGCGAGATGTGACGGAGAGAGAGAGAGAGAGAGGAGAGAGAGAGAGAGAGAGAGAGAGGAGAGAGCGATGAGAGAACGAGACCGGAGAGAGAGAGAGAGCGAGAGAGACAGCGTAGAGAGAGCGAGGAGCGAGAGAGAGAGAGAAGAGTACGAGAGAGAGGAGAGAGAGATAGAGAGAGAGGAGAGAGAGAGCGAGCGAGAGCGAGAGCGAGAGGAGAGAGAGGAGAGAGAGAGCGAGAGCGAGGCGATAGCGAGAGCGAGAGAGAGAGAGAGAGATGAAGAGAGAGAGCAGAGAGAGAGAGGGAGAGGAGAGAGAGAGATGAGAGAGAGGAGAGATGAGAGAGAGAGAGAGAAGAGAGAGAGAGAGAGAGAGAGAGAGAGAGAGAGAGAGAGAGAGAGAGAGAGGAGAGAGAGTAGACGAGATGAGGTAGAGAAGAGAGAGAGATGATGAGAGAGACGAGAGCGAGAGCCGAGAGCGAGAGCGAGAGCAGAGAGCGAGAGCGATGAGAGCTGAGAGCGAGAGCGAGAGAGAGAGCGAGAGCGAGAGCGAGAGCGAGGCGAGACGAGAGCGAGAGCCGGGCGAGAGAGCGAGAGCGAGAGCGAGAGCGAGAGCGAGAGCGAGAGCGATGTGTGAGCGATGAGGAGAGCGAGGCGAGAGCGAGGAGCGAGCGAGAGAGAGAGAGAGGAGAGAGAGAGGAGAGAGACGACGAAGAGAGAGAGAGAGAGAGAGAGAGAAGAGGAGAGAGGAGAGAGAAGACGAGAGAGAGAGAGAGCGGAGAGCAAGAGCCGAGAGAGATGAGAGAGGAGACCGAGAGAGAGACGCTGTAGTAACCATCCTGGAATTTATGACAAATAGCAGTAACCAAGCCAGCCTTGAAGAGCTTGACACCAGGAAACCATTGCACAAGCGCCAAGCCTGAATGGATTGACCGCCAGTGGCAAAAACACAATGCCACAAATCAAACCTCAAGGCCTGGTGGACGTCTGATAAGCCACTCCCACTTAAAGGGGGGGTCTGTGTCATAAAAACACAGACGTGGTGTGAACGTCATCAGAGAACATGCCTGACACCGGCCGCGAGCCCCCTGAGAGCCACATCACTCGTGCCTACCTATCACGAGTACCGAGCGCCACCCTACCCAAACCTAACCCACACCCTCATGGACGCGATTCCCGAGCGCCGTGTATCAGTGTCTCCACTGCCACTCCTGAGCGCCGGGCTTCTCCGCGCCCCACTTGCAGCGAGACCCGAGCGGCGAGATACTCGTACTCGCACCACAGGTATCCAACCAAAATAATCAAGCAGATAACTTCAACTTCAGACGACAAGCGCACCTGGCTCCCAGTCCCTCCCGACGATCCACACCTACAAGGCGGCACGCTTCACCTAGGTCTGCTCAACAGCCGGGGCACCGATTCGAAGTACTGCCATTACTGCAAGAGAAGTGGCATAACGGAGAACGATTGCTTCAGGAAGTTGGAAGTAGCGATAGTACTGCCAGCGCAACAGGTCACACCACCCAGAGTGCCGCACCGCGCCTCGATCAAGAAATGCAGGAACATTTTTTCAAACAGCTGTCTTCGGAACAGGCAAAAAATAACGGTTGGCTACTTCCTCCCTAAACAAGAGCTTTTGCGTTCCTGCCCCACTATTCTGAACACATCACAGGTGAGGAGGCTGGAAACCACCTCAAGCTCCCGCCCCCCTCACAATGCCAGCAACATCGCTACTCACCCCGGAGCTACGCCACCCGCAGGCAAGGCTCTGGTAATTCTTAACCATCATCTCAGCAACGTTTAGAGGTTTCAGACTAACGTCGGGACCTAACGTACCGCCGTTTTGCCACACAGTCCGTGATCATCATTGCCACTACTGAGCCTTTTCCTCAACTCCTCGTGCCAGACCAACTTTGGGAAGATAGTTGGCTACTCAAGTTGGTTCCGACGTGACAGAGCCCAAGGTACCTTGGGAGTCGCGTGTGCTTCGCAACAGCCTCCCTGTACAAGCTCTCCCCGTCGACCTTCCTGCTCACATGGAGATGATGTTCTTCAAATTGTGGACACACACTCAAGAATCCATTTGCGGTGCGTGTGTTACCGGCCACAGTGGCAAGGTGGTGAGCCCCTTTCACTACACCTGACCACCAACTTAGATGCCCTGCTCCTCCAGCACTCCTTAAGCATCTCACATTGTTTTTTTTTTCTGGGTGAATCTCAAACAGTACCTTGTCCCAGAGGCAGTTGGACGAGCTGTTGGACGGGTTTGGGACTTACCAATCACGTCGACTTCACCCACCCAAGAATCTCAGGGTCTTCACTTGACCCTGTAATCACCGATTTGCCCTGCAGTATAGTGACTTAGCCGTCCGCTCTAGCAAACAGTGGGTTCCAACAGACCCACCTGGCTGTTCTCACAAAAGATCAAGCTGGCCATCGACAGAGATGAGGCAGTGACTCGCACCAACTGGCTATGGGACAAGGGGGAACTGGATGCAATGGAAGGCACATTAACAACATGGTGTGGTCTGGACGTGCTTAACAGGTGGACGTTGAAACACAAGTGAAGAAACTTCACAGAAATCCTGAGTCCCACCCAAAGAAGATTTGTGCCCTGAAGACATACAAGTCTTAACCGGGAGACCAGGCCCTGGTTGGTTTCAATGCATTACAATCAGCAGACAAAAGGAGCAAGCCTGGTTGCGATAAGTCCCACCCCAAGCAGACAAAACACCAGCACAAAAAGGCCTGTGAAAATATGAAAAGAGTCCAGAAAGAGGCGATCAACAATGGAGGGATCACCTGAAGCGAAAGCACAGGGCCAGTCAGTGGGCACTAAGGATTGGTGGAGCAGCATCAAACAACAACAGGGCTTTCTCTCGTGACGACAGAATCCCACGGTAACAGCACCTGATGGCTCTGTCTGTCACAAATCACCGGGTAAAGACTCAGGTTTGGCTGCCCAACGTCCTCCTCCAAGATGACAGTTCATGACCCAGAACGTGAAGCTCATACAGTTCCCGGTTCTAACCAAGCTGCCCTAGTGAACATCACCAATACACGGACGAGCTGTGCAACAACTTCAACAAGTTTGATCCCAAGAAAGCGCGTGGGACCAGATAGTATCAGCCCTCACCTGCTTTCAATTAAAAGATGTCCCTCACAACTTGCTGATGCCTCTTGCTACCATCTTCCGGAGTGCCTTTCATTTCTCAGCAGTGGCCATCTGAGTGAAATGGCGAGCGTCTGTGCTAGACAAAAAGAAGAGCAGAGGCGATCCTCAGAAAGTACCGCCCCATTTCCCTCCTTTCGTGTTTGGAAAGTTCTTGAGTCCATCATTGCCTCCACAAATCACTATATTTTTGACGCTCACCGCTAGTAAATTCACGGCAATTCGGCTTCAGAAGGGGAGATCTGCAGCAGACCCTTCTTCTCCTGCAATCAGCAGCCTGAACCACTCCATAGATGGGGGCGAAGACACCTTCAGTCGTCGCCCTTGACATCGTGGTGCCTTTGATAGGGTGTGCATCAGGGCATCAATACCAAGCGAGAAGCCGGGGATCTGCGGGGACCTGTTACACCTCCTGCAAGATTACCTCCATGAAAGAACTCTGCGTGTTGGTGGTGAATGTCACACCTCCTCTGAAAATGCTATCAAAGCCAGAGTCCCTCAAGAAGGTACTCGGGCCATACGTTGGAACGTTTACATCAACGACATCCTGCAGCTGATTCAGAGGCAGGAAGCGTACCCAGACGACTGTACTCTCACATTCACCTGTGAGAGGAGTGACCGCCACAACACAGTCATTCGTATCAACCAGACACTGCAGCGCATCGCCTCCGGGGGGATGAGATGGGCAAGTCACCTTTGCACCAGACAAGACCAAGCGTCCTCATCTCCCGCAGGCAAGATGCAGTCAAACTGGGACCAACACGCATTCTCCTGGAAGGCAGAAAAAATACGCCTCCAGGAGTCACAGTCAACATTCTAGGGGTGGAGTTCGGATTGCCTCACATTTACACCAGCACGTCGAGAAGGTCGCAAGGATGCTGACTGGAAACTGAGCTTGCACGACGCGTCGCGCCCCCCACCTCCTGCGACGCTCAAGGAGTCCGGCACACTCACAAGTCACAAATGTCCGCGCCTGATGGAATACTCGCCCCTCGCATGCCTCCTGCCCCCCGTTCATACCTCCGCCTCCTTGACCGGGTTCCAAGACAGAGCCCAGCAGCTGGCCAGTGAAAAGCCCCTGAGGCTGCGCACAGATCCATCAACCTCTCCAGCAGGGGGCGTGACGTGGCAGGCAATCGTGCGTCATGACAAGGCTCACAGGGATGCGCTCCTACCAAACTAGCAGAGGGCTGCGCCTCAAACCCACGGCCAGCCCTCCCATTCTACCCGTGCGGCCCACAACATTGAACCACAAGTGACTGTGCCCTTCGCGAGGACGCGAACATTACCTCCGCTCCTCCTACCCCGCTATGGTCGACCTATGGGCAACACCTTGGTGCGCAGACCGACCTGCTCTCCCACTTCCATTTTGGGCCCCCAAGGGGGTCCTTCAAATCGTGCGTAAATGGCTGCTACAAGCGGAACTTAACCGCAATAAAACATGCAATACAAATTCATACTAAACATTTGTAAAATAAGATTGTTTATATAGTATAATTCTTTATATATATGTGTATCAATGTATTAGTATACTTTCTTTATATTATTTGTATTAGCGTATAGTTGTTATCAGTATTAATTTATAGTAGAGAATTGCTGTACTTTTTCCATATTACTTGTATAATTATCGATATTAATAAAATATAATATTGCTAGAGATAGTCCTTGGCGTCCCAGTCAGGACCTTAGCACATCAACTCCCCTTCTGTATTCAATGTATTAAGTTAAAAAAAAAAAAAAAAAAAAAAAAAAAAAAAAAAAAAAAAAAAAGAGAGAGAGAGAGAGAGGGGGGGGGGGGGTTGAGAGGCAAGACGTTCTGTGGGTTCTCCGTCTTTGATGGTCAAATTACTGTGGTCCAGTGGTTGGTGCTGCAGTACAAGTGTGCTAGGTAGGACAACAAGTGTCATAGAAAGTGTTAGAAAACAGAGAAATAGGATCAGGGTTTTTGAAAGACCTGAAATTAGGTAAAAGTGAGAGAAGTGAGCGAGCAGCAGCCGTGACCTAGGCTGCCTCGTCGCGGCCCACAGCCCCGCCCCCTGCCGACCTCCACCCGCCGGTGTTGCCAAATAAGCCTCTCTCCAAAAATCGATTATTGTTTTTTCGATTGATTTCTCTCTATCTACTACGACCGGACATGAACAGTGAGACAGGGAAGTGAAGTGAAGTAAAGTAAAGTGGCAGTACAGTGCAGTGACTAGTGACCTGTGCCAGTGTTCACTAATGACCGTGTGTAAATACTGTTTTGAAGGTCACTCAGCCACCCTGCCTCGCTCCTTAATTCCCTAGGGAGACCACAGTCTGGCCACACTGTCTACCTCCCTCCCTCCCTCCCCCATGTCTACCACCGCACACTCCGTTATCGCCAGGATGGACCTCCCCGGCTACCATCCACAAAAGTGGTGTGCTCTGTGCGGTAAAGCAACCTTAAAAACATCATACGTTAGCTGTGAGGACGAAAACTGCCTCAATCTATGTCACACTAGTTGTCTGAACGGAACACCAGTATACAAATGTGACTACACTGAGAAGCTACGTGCCCAGGCCAACATAGCAGATCCCGTTACCCTTGTTAGCTAGGAGGCAGACACACCCTCCCAAAAGCTACAGCTACGACTCGTCGCTCAAGAGAGTGAGGGGAGGATTTACCGGGAAGGCCTGGAAGGAGCACAGCTCATCTCCCTCGTCGAAAAGCTCACGGAGGAAGCTTGTCGGTCAAACGCCATTATCAGGTCCATCGAGGAAGACCGGGAGCTGATAATACAAAACAGGGAGGTGTTTGCCTCAGCAATCAGACTTGCTGACAGACTAAAAGCCTCTAAGCAGCGCCAGGCAGAAATAAAAACTTGTTCCCAAGCTGTCAGTGCTTTCTCAGAAACCATTGACGAGCACTGGGAGGAAGTTTGCCAAGGATATGAGTCCTGGAGGAAGTGGTGGAGTTCTGGGAGACCAAGGAAGCTAAGGTTCACGGCAAGGCCTAACGCCCATCCCGACCTCCCTGAAGATCACCCGCCACCCACCGTCGCCCCCACCGCTACAGCAGCGACTGACCCTCCACCTGCTACCCCCCCCCCACTGCTCCCCCCACAACAGCAGGGACTGAACCCGCCCCTGCACCCTCCACCCCTGCCCCCCCTACAACAGCAGTGACCGACCCCCCACCTGCACCTCCCACTAAAGCTGTCTCCACTGCGACCACCACCTCACAAGGTGACGCTGACGCAAACAGCGCCGCCAGGGCGCGTACTGGTGCCAGGCAGGACCGAGGTACTAGCCCCGCGCGAACACCACCCTCCGCCGCCCCGGGCACCACCGTCTCCGGTGGTAATACAAGAAAAAAGGGGAAAAATAAGAGAAGTGTGAGGTCGCGAGAAGTGAGCGAGGACAGGCGACCCAGGAGCCACCAAGGCGCCAACCAGCCACGGAGACAAGCCCCAGAAAAAGTGTGCAATTACTGCGCACGTAAAGGGCACACAGCTGTGACCTGCTACGACCGAAACGCCGACCAGCGCCAGGAGCGGCTCTTCAGGCAAATTCTTGCGGAGGGAAGGTATTCGGCAGCCCCTCTCCCCGCACTACCACCACAGCAAAGCCCACCCCAGCACCCACCACAGCCCAGCCCACTCTTGTCGCAGCTTGGTGCCTGGGGTCATAGCCAGTGCCGGCAGTGGAGCCCTCCCCCCCCAACGATATCCTCAGCCGGGTCCTTTAAACTTCTATCAACCCGGACACCAGGCCCCTGACGCTCTCCCCCATCCATCATGGTACGGCCATAACGTCCAAGCCATACATTAAAGATTATCTCCGCCAATGTCCGTGGTCTCCGAACGAACATCGGAGACCTGACCCACAACTGTGTACTACGACATAGTGCTGACGTAGTTGTGGCGACGGAGACCTGGCTCAACAACGAGGTTGAGCCCACGTTCGACAAGATACGTGGCTACACCCAATGGAACAGGAGGGACCGCCCTGAGCAAGCAGGTGGCGGTGTGGCTGTCTGCTTCAAGGAAGCAGTGCAAGCCCATCACCTCGATGTGGTCCCGCCTCCCCATATGGAGGTGATGTTCTTCCGGGTAGTGCTGGCTGATCAATCAGCCATCCTGCTGTGCGCCATGTATCGCCCGCCACGTCAGGGACCCGCCTCGCTCCAGTACCTCACTGTGGCCCTGGACGACCTGATGTTGGAGCACCGCTGCAGGCACGTCTTGGTGGTGGGCGACCTCAACCACCACCTGGAACAGCATGCCTATGAGAGCCTCCTCACTGTGCAGGGCTTGACGGTCCACGTGACCTTCCCTACACACGAGCGGGGGGGGACACTGGACCCTGATATCTCTGACCTCCAGGGGGACACTCTCTGCTGTCACCAGCTAGGATTAGTGGGCAGCTCTGACCACCACGCTGTCTTAACACAGATAGATATAGGCGTGGCTCGGGACGAGGCCACCTCCCGTACTGTCTGGTTGTGGGATAAGGCGGACTGGGCCTCCTTGCGCCGTGACCTGAGTCACACGGCGTGGGGTATTTTGCTGCGGAATGGGGCGGATAATATGTCGCGAGCCCTTACCTCCCCCCTCCTGGCCCTTCAGAGACGCCATGTGCCACACCGCGACTACACCCCCAAGCCCACGGATCAGCCATGGTTTGGCTACCGTTGCTGTGCTGCTGCCGAGGCCAAGTACTCAGCGTGGCTCCACTTCAAGCGGAACCGGACTCGGCGCAACAAGGACCTGCACCGGGCGGCCTGCAGGAGGATGGTGGTGTCCAGCAATTGGGCCATAACAAAGTGGGCGGAGGACTTGCGCCGCAAACTACGAGGCCCAGGCGTGGGAAACAAGACTTGGTGGTCCCTGGTTCAGGAAAAACAGGGAATCAGCCGCCAAGATTCAATTCCTCCCCTCACCAAGCAGGACGGAACAGCAGCTGTCAGCAGCAAGGAGAAGGCTCAGCTGCTGGCTAATCTCTTCTCTGGAAAGATAATGGTGGAGGACCCCCAGCAGCCCCCGCCTAGTCTGGAGCAGCAGTGTGAAGAGACAGTCCACAAGGGGGAGGTGACGCAGGCGCAAGTCGAGCACATCCTGCGAGGGCTCGACACCAAAAAAGCCACTGGCCCTGATGACGTCAGCCCGCACTTGTTAAAACAGTGCGTCCGGGAGCTGTCTGTCCCTCTCACCACAGTGTTCACTGCCTGCCTGCAGGTAAACATTTGGCCTTCAGCGTGGAAGGAGGCTCGAGTGGTTCCTGTTCACAAGAGGAGTTCCAGATCTGACCCCAAAAACTACAGGCCCATCTCCTTGCTGTCTGTGGTGGGGAAGGTGTTCGAGAGGATCGTGGCAGAGGTAATCTGTCGTCACCTCAGCGACAACTACCTCCTCTCGGACCAACAGTTTGGGTTCAGACCTGGACGGTCCACCTCTGACCTGCTGAT
>JACEEZ010021561.1:61577-76577 GCA_016584305.1 Chionoecetes opilio
TCGAGAGTAGTAGTGGTAACCGTTAACTCGGGGCTATCTGTGTGTGTTATGAGGGCTAATGTAGTGTTGGTGTAGGCTCAGTGTGGAAGTTCAAGGGTGGTGCGGCAGCCTTGCCTGGCGCTTTCTTGGGAGGCAGCAGTCAATCAGGCCCCAGCTCCGTTTCAATCCTCTGCGGTAGTGCACTTTCCAAGTAGGACGCCGTGCACTTCAATGCCCCCTGCAGCAGTGACCCCTGGTATATAAATCCCGATGGTGGTCAATAATGACAGGGCCCTTACTGACCACAGCCTGTGTCACAGGTCAAAAGTTGTAGTAGTGACCGTTTACTCGGGGCTGTCTGAGACGTGTGGGAGGGGTTGTGTAGACGCGACTCGCAATTATTTTACGCAATGATTGAGGGAAGTAGGAAGAGGAGGAGGAGGAAGGGAATGATAGAAGGAAGTAGGAAGAGGAGGAGGAAGAAGGGAATGATAGAAGGAAGTAGGAAGAGGAGGAGGAGGAAGGGAATGATAGAAGGAAGTAGGAAGAGGAGGGAATGATTGAAGGAAGTAGGAAGAGGAGGAGGAAGAAGGGAATGATTGAAGGAAGTAGGAAGAGGAGGAGGAGGAAGGGAATGATAGAAGGAAGTAGGAAGAGAGGAGGGAATGATTGAAGGAAGTAGGAAGAGAAGGAGGAGGAAGGGAATGATAGAAGGAAGTAGAAGAGGAGGGAATGATTGAAGGAAGTAGGAAGAGGAGGAGGAAGAAGGGAATGATTGAAGGAAGTAGGAAGAGGAGGAGGAAGAAGGGAATGATTGAAGGAAGTAGGAAGAGGAGGAGGAAGAAGGGAATGATAGAAGGAAGTAGGAAGAGGAGGAGGAAGAAGGAATGATAGAAGGAAGTAGGAAGGGAGGAGAGGAGGAAGGGAATGATAGAAGGAAAAGAAAGGAAGAGGAGGAGGAGGAAGGGAATGATAGAAGGAAGTAGGAAGAGGAGGAGGAGGAAGGGAATGATAGAAGGAAGTAGGAAGAGGAGGAGGAGGAAGGGAATGATAGAAGGAAGTAGAAGAGGAGGAGGAAGAAGGGAAATGATAGAAGGAAGTAGGAAGAGGAGGAGGAAGAAGGGAATGATAGAAGGAAGTAGGAAGAGGAGGAGGAGGAAGGGAATGATAGAAGGAAGTAGAAAGAGGAGGAGGAGGAGGAGGAAGGGAATGATAGAAGGAAGTAGAAAGAGGAGGAGGAGGAGGAGGAAGGGAATGATAGAAGGAAATAGGAAGAGGAGGGAATGATTGAAGGTAGTAGGAAGAGGAGGAAGGGAATGATAGAAGGAAGTAGGAAGAGGAGGGAATGATTGAAGGAAGTAGGAAGAAGGAGGAGGAGGAAGGAAGAGGAAGATGAGAACAATAGGATAAATAATAAGGGAAACGAGAAATAAGAAGAAAGAATATAAGCAGTAAGAGATAATAAGAGAATATAAGATCAGAAGAGGAAGAAAGTTTACAATACTAAGACCTATAAATATAAAACAAGAAACAAAAAGACAAATAAAGTCAAAACTAAACAAGAAAACAACAATGAAAACAAGACAAATTTATGAAAAGAAAAATGAATAACAATAATAATAAGATCAACTAGAAAACATTCACAAATAAGAGAGAACAAAAGTCAATAAATAGAAACCAGCTAACGATCTAACTCAGGTCATTCATGGGTCACTCGAGGTCACACAAAGGTCAACCGAGGTCAAAATGGAGAAGAAAAAATAATTAGATCAAAAACTAGAAAATAATAAAAAAAAAAGATATAATAACCATCCATCTTACAAAACTCAATTTCTCCAATAGGCACATTCTCAAGGTCACTCAAAGTTCAAGGTCAAAAGGGTCAAAATGATCGAGGTCAAAATGGCTGAGAAGAAGAGGAAAAATAGCACTAATATGACCCAAAAAAATAATAAAAAAAGTGAATAAAAACCAGCACATCTAACTCAGGTCAATTTAGGCTCATTCTCGAGGTCACTCAAAGGTCAAGCGAGGTCAAAATGGCTGAGCAGAAGAGGAAAAATAACAATAATATGACCAAAAAGTATATATATAAAAAAACAAATAAAAAAAAAAAAAAAAACAATAACTCAGATCAATTCAGGTTCATTCTCGAGGTCACGCCAGGTCAGAGGTCAGAGTAGCCAGGGACGCGGAGGGAGGGCGGGAAGAGGTCGCGTATGGTGGTGGCGGCGCAGGCAGGGACGGGGCCCTTCACCTCCTCCTGAAGGGTCCCGTGGAAGTACTCAACGAAGGCACGGAAGGCGGTGAGGCGGTACTTGCTGTTAGAAGGCGAGGGGAAAATGCCGTTATAAGGGAGGGGAAAAAATGTTCTTATAAGGGAAGGGGG
Source organism: Chionoecetes opilio (assembly GCA_016584305.1). Lineage (NCBI taxonomy): Eukaryota > Metazoa > Arthropoda > Malacostraca > Decapoda > Majidae > Chionoecetes > Chionoecetes opilio. The sequence continues at coordinate 63,946 of JACEEZ010021561.1, forward strand.
GAAGGGGGTGAGACGGTACTTGCTGGGGTGAGGGAGGGGAAAGAGAGGGGAAAATGATATAAGGGAGGGGAAAAGGGGGTGAGGGGAAAATGCTGTTATAGGGGAAGGGGAAAAAGGTGGTGAGGGGGTACTTGCTGGGGTGAGGGAAGGGGGAAAGAGGGGAAAATTATATAAGGGAGGGGAAAAGGGGGTGAGGGGAAAATGCTGTTATAGGGGAAGGGGAAAAGGCGGTGAGGGGGTACTTGCTGGGGTGAGGGAAGGGGAAAGAGAAGGGGAAGAGGGGGAAAATTGTAGTGGTTTGTTTGGTAAATCGTTTGTTTTTTGTTGATTTTTGTTGTTATTATTGTCATTATTGTTATTTTTATCGTCATTATCAACATCATCATTCCTACTACCACTACTACTACTATTTTACTACTACTACAACTACTGCTACCACTACTACTACTGCTGCTGCTACTGTGCTACTGCTACTACTACTATCACCACCATTCCTACTACTACTACTACTACTACTACTACAACTCTCTCTCTCTCTCTCTCTCTCCCTCTGTCTCTCACTCATGGGTAGGCAGCTCATCCTCCTCCTCGTCGTCAAATATCATCACATCCCTGCTATAGAGAGCCTCCAGGGCGTAAGGATTGAGGCACACGGAGGTAAAGAAGGGGTGCTCCACTATGCACCTCAAGGGTCTCATCTCTTCCCCCGCCGCCACGGCCCCGGTAACCCTGAGCCACGCCTCCTCGTCCTCGTGGCAGCAGAAACACTCCCCCTCCGTAGCCATGCGCGGACACTTCTTACAGTCACACCTGAAAAGAGAAAGAAAATGGGGCTTTAGAGAGAACGTAAACAGGGAGACTTAGGTAAAATAGTTCTCACTTCATTCATTATCACCAATTTTATTTTAGTTTTACCATAGCTCAAATGAAAGGCCTTAACCTGTTCTATGTTTATTAATTTCGACATGTATTACGTTCCTATCATAGGTTTTGAGTTATTCAAGAAAAACGTGATTTTTCGCCCCAAAAATACTTAAATACATCCCTGTTTAAGAGATATATAATAATTTTGGTATATATAATCTACCCTTAATGGGGTATAAATTAGGTCTATCTTTACATGGAATTTTCCTGTAAACCTCATAATTTTCGAGTTACGTATTTAGGAAAATATGATATTTTACTGAAAATCAAAGGTGTAGTACCCCTTTTTTGAGCTACCTATTATATCAATAGGTAAAACACCTCAAGCTTAACGTTTGTTTGTTGTTACGCTATTAATGTTTCCTCTAGGACTAATAATTTCATTGGCAAAGCAAAAAAAATGAAACCTAACCTAACCTAACTTCACCAAACCTATATATAAGATCCAGGTATTTTCACATAATTTATTAAAGTCTCTCTTAGGAGATTATTAGGGGTATATTATTGTACCCCTATTAAGGGTATATCATATCCTACCCCTCTAATTATATATACTCTTAATAGGGATTATCAAATAGGGTATTAAGAGTATTTAGTAATAATAGATTAATGGTTCTTACCAGTCAACACGACCCACTCTTGGCGTCCTGTCATCGCCAGGGCCGGGAATCAGAGCACTCACTTCCCCTTCCTCCTCTTCCTCTTCCTCTTCCTCCTTCTTGTGCCATTCATCAAGGCTCTCGGCTGGGTGCTCCACATCGACATCGAGTAAGGGTGATTTTTTTCTAAGTCTAGAGTAATTCTAAGTAAAGTAAAGTAAAAGTTAAGTATCTAATCTATAATATCTAGTCCATCTATCTATCTAATCTAAAAATATGTCATTGAATTGTTTCCTTGATGTCTAAACTATACAAACAAAAAACTACAGAAATTAAGAAGTAGTAAATATTTTTTGTATTATTCCAGATGAACACCGAATTCACTTTGGTGGACAAAACCATTTATTTTCTGGTGAGTTTTGATGTTTTGAATGAACCTGCTAACCGTTTCTGTCGCAAATCTTTTTTTTTTTTTTTTTTTTTATAGTTAGGTAAAGGTTAGGTAATGTTAGGTTAGATATAGGTTAGGTTAGGTTAGGTATAGGTTAGGTTAGGTTAGGTTAGGTTAGGTTAGGTATAGGTTAGGTTAGGTTAGGTTAGGTTAGGTTAGGTAGGTTAGGTTAGGTTAGATTAGGTATAGGTTAGGTTAGGTTAGGTATAGGTTAGATTAGATTAGGTTAGGTTAGGTTAGGTTAGGTTAGGTTCGGTTAGGTTCAATTTGTCTTTTTGTCATTTAAGTTGTAATTTTTTTTTTATTTGCTACAGAAACGGTTAGCAGATTCATTCAAAACACATCAAAACTCACCAGAAAAAAAAATGTTTCGTTCACCCAAGGAAATTCGGTGATCATCTGGAAATTGACCTTATTTTTTTGGTTGATAAAAGGAATTCAGGATTTTTCTTTGTTTTCCTGTATTTACATCTATTACAGTTTAACATAAAAAAAAAAAAAAAAAAAAACCAAGGGATATGAATATAAACTGAAATAGAATAAATAAAAAAAAAAAACATAAAAAGTAAAAAATAAAAGCGGATATGACTTCCGGTCGTAGTAAGCCTGACACCTGGGTTACTAGTCCATACATAATATTACGTCTTTTGGTGTCCCCAGTCTTACCATTTGTCCAGTCTTGCCAGTTAGGAGTCCCCAGTCTTACCATTTGTCCAGTCTTGCCAGTTAGGAGTCCCCAGTCTTACCATTTGTCCAGTCTTGCCAGTTAGGAGTCCCCAGTCTTACCATTTGTCCAGTCTTGCCAGTTAGGAGTCCCCAGTCTTACCATTTGTCCAGTCTTGCCAGTTAGGAGTCCCCAGTCTTACCATTTGTCCAGTCTTGCCAGTTAGGAGTCCCCAGTCTTACCATTGTCCAGTCTTGCCAGTTAGGAGTCCCCAGTCTTACCATTTGTCCAGTCTTGCCAGTTAGGAGTCCCCAGTCTTACCATTTGTCCAGTCTTGCCAGTTAGGAGTCCCCAGTCTTACCATTTGTCCAGTCTTGCCAGTTAGGAGTCCCCAGTCTTACCATTTGTCCAGTCTTGCCAGTTAGGAGTCCCCAGTCTTACCATTTGTCCAGTCTTGCCAGTTAGGAGTCCCCAGTCTTACCATTTGTCCAGTCTTGCCAGTTAGGAGTCTCCAGTCTTAACATTTGTCCAGTCTTGCCAGTTAGTAGTCCCCAGTCTTACAAATCCAGTCTTATGGCCCTGTCACACTATAGCGTGTCGTACCAGCGTATGCCAGCGTATGAAAAATATCACTCATACGCTGGTATACGCTGGTCATACGGCGAGGCAGAACATTATTTTTAAGCATGCATAAAAATGTGGTGCGTATTCCGACGTATGGTTTATACGCTAAGCATACGTTAGTAGACATACGCTGAATACGGCGGCTAGAGGTACGACAGAGGTACGTTACTCATAGGTCGAGTACGCTGGCCATACGCTGGCGATACGCTACTCATACGCTACTCACAGGTTCAATACGGTAAGTATACGCATAATTCTGCATTTTCAAGGACTTTTTGTGTGTCTGAAAATTATTTTACGAATTTTCTTACGCAACTCATACGTTTCTCTCATACGCAATAGTGTGACAGGGCCATTAACAATCCAGTCTTAATTAAAAATCCAGTCTTACAAAACCAGTCCAATTATTATATGTTAATAACACTATAGTCGCCACTGTATTAACGTCGCCAGGCGCCATATGTTACGAATTTTAGCATCACTACAGATTTGTATGTGCCACTGAAGAGACATACACAGTAGTTTACATCATATACCTGTCTTCAGTGGCACATATATGTATGCAGTGATGCTAAAACTCGTAATATTCACCTGGCGACATTAGTTCAGTGGCGACTATAGTGTTATTAACGGTAGAAGTAAATATATCTACACAAACACTAATATAAACACCATACGTATAGGGCCTCAACCACTGTCTCATTCCACACAAGTTCACACACACACTGCCTCATGCGTCTACTGATAGCTCTTATCTCTCTATCTGGCTTCCTATGTCTCTTATCTTCACCCATTATCAATATCCTCTCATTCTCCTTCCATTATCAGTATTCCCTCATTCTCCACATTTATTCCACCTCCTCTACCCCCCATTATCAATATTCCCTCATTCTCCACATTTAGTCCACCTCCTCTACTCCCCATTATCAATATTCCCTCATTCTCCACATTTATTCCACCTCCTCTACCCCCCATTATCAGTATTCCCTCATTCTCCACATTTAGTCCACCCCTCTTCATTCCCCCACTCCACATTATTCACCCCGTATTCCTCATTCTCCACATTTATCCACCTCCTCTACCCCCATTTCATATTCCCTCATTCTCCACATTTATTTCCCCCTCCTCTACCCCCATTATCAATATTCCCTCATTCTCCACATTTATTTCCCCCTCCTCTACCCCCATTATCAGTATTCTTTATTTCTCCACATTATTTCCCCCTCTCTACCCCCATATCAGTATTCCCTCATTCTCCACATTTCCACCTCCCTACCCCCCTTATCAATATTCCCCCATTCTCCACCTTTAGTCCACCTCCTCTACCCCATTACATATCCTCATTCCCACATTATCACCTCTCTTCCCCATTATCAGTATTCCCTCATTCTCCACATTTAGTCCACCTCCTCTACTCCCCATTATCAGTATTCCTTCATTCTCTCCACATTTATCAACCACCTCTCCCATCTCTTTCTTTTGATTATTCTTTATATTTATTTTCTGTCCACCATTATTGTTGTGATGAAATAATTAGTGTTCGTTTATGTGAGGAATTAGCAATGAAATAAGATCTTAAATGGTGTTATTTAGTGTTATTAAGTGTTTGATAAGAGAGAGATAACAGTTAGGTAGGTCAGATGAGAGAGAGAGAGAGAGAGAGAGAGAGAGAGAGAGAGAGAGAGAGAGAGAGAGAGAGAGAAGAGAGAGAGAGAGATTGTATGATTATGTTGTTTACTAAATAGCTTGTTATTATTATTATTTTTGTGTGTGTGTGTGTGTGTGTGTGTGGTGTGTATGTGTGTGTGTATGTGTGTGTGTGTGTGTGGGTGTGTGTATTCATCTAGTTGTATTTTACAGGGCCTGAGCAACGCTCGTGTGGCACCGTCTCCATATCAACATTTTTATCATTCATCCTTAGTGCTTAGTTTTGGCCGAAGCCATCACCCCGGAGAGCAGGTCACAAACCCCGGCTAACACCCGGTACCCATTCACTGCTGGGTGGACAGGGGCTCGGGTTTTAAGGAAACAGCCCATATGTTTCCACTCCGCCCGGGGATCGAACCCGGGACTTCTCGGTTGTGTGTGTGTGTGTGTGTGTGTGTGTGTGTGTGTGTGTGTGTGTGTGTGTGTGTATCGTAGCATCAAACATTTATGGGTGATTTAGATTTTTTCTCGTTTTGGGGATGTTGGGAAGTAAAAAAATTGCCTTAGTTTTTATTATTTTTATTTGTTTTGTTTTGTCATATCGTCATTATTATGTAAGTCTCTCTCTCTCTCTCTCTCTCTCTCTCTCTCTCTCTCTCTCTCTCTCTCTCTCTCTCTGCAATGCTTATAGTCTATTTTCTAACGAGGCGAAAATTCCATTCTATTTTTAATGTCTCGTGCTTAAAATGATGCCTCTGTTTACCTGATAATAGGGTTAACTATGATAAAATACAGCTGAAATTTTGAAGAAGCGTAGTATTCCCTTCTCCTGGCATCAAATATCAGTCAGTAAGCAGCAAGGGGGCAGGATTATTCACCTCGTTAAAAAAACTGTATATTTAAGTCTCGCTCCCACAATGCAATGCTTTGTTATGGTCACGTGACGGGCCCTGAGTGACGTCACATCTCTCTCTGTGACGCTTAAAACCGTCATTACGTCACATTCTATTATTATTATCATTATTTTCTTATTTAAACAGTTATTAATCACAGGGCTTTTTTATTTCTTGTTTTTTTACATCACAAAGGACTGGCCAAGGGCAAACAAATAAAAGTAACAAAAAGCCGCAAAGTTACACATAAGTTACAGATGGCTTAAAAGGTACCGTCAATAACCCTATAGTCGCCACTGCACTAATGTCGCCAGACGCCATATATTACGAATTTTAGCCTCACTACAGATTTGTATGTGCCACTAAAGAGGCATGCACAGTAGTTTATATTATGTACCTGTCTTCAGTGGCACATACAGGTCTGCAGTGATACTAAAATTAGTAATATTCACCTGTAAAATACGCCTGGCGACATTAGTGCAGGGGCGACTATAGTGTTATTGACTGATGAATTAAGGCAATAAAATTTAATGTACCTCTATTTACATTTTTCTATTACAAATAATTATCCTCTGTATGGGTCGTCTCCCGTTCCATTGGTGGGTTCTGAAAGAGGGAAAAAATGGTGTTGTTTTTAATTCACCCCTTCACGCCCAGATTTTTTCTTTGCTATGAAAAATCGTCTGTTAGCTATAAAATTACGAAAAGTAACTGAATATACCAAATTAGTTAGTGGACAAGGATACTAAACAGGTCATGCTATATTTATGGCATAGTCATTAAAAAAGGTCTAATGGTACCAAATACAAGGAAATTAGTTAATGGGCCTCAATGGGTTAAGGGGTTACTGATAGGATGTTAACAGGCCGGAAATAGGGAGATACAGGGAGAGGAAGAGATAAGAAAGGAGAGAAAAATAGGTTAGATAGGATAGATAGGAGAGAGAGAGAGAGAGAGAGAGAGAGAGAGAGAGGAGAGGAGGGGAGGAGGGGGAAAAGAAGAGGAGAGAGAGAGAGAGAGAGAGAGAGAGAGAGAGAGAAAAGAGAGAGAGAAGGTTAGGAGAGTTATCGTTGAAAATAAAACTAAAACTTATCATACGGTTTTTTAAAGTTTTGGTATACGTATTTGTATTTATTCATATATGTTTGTGTTTGGTGTTTAATGTGTGTGTGTGTGTGTGTGTGCGTGCGTGCGTGCGTGCGTGTGTGTGTGTGTGTGTGTGTGTGTGTGTGTGTTCACTTAGTTGTGACATACAGGAAAATTGGTGTGCACGTGTCTCTGTGTGTGTCATATCTCTCTCTCTCTCTCTCTCTCTCTCTCTCTCTCTCTCTCTCTCTCTCTCTTTGCCTTTCTACTTCTCTTTCCACACACATACACCCCCCCTTCTCCCTCCTCACACCCCCACACACACACAAACACACCCTTCTCCCCCTTTTCCCCACCCACAAACACCCACACACACACCCAAACACACCCTCACACCCACAAACACCTCTCCCCCACAAACCCCCACACACAAACACACGCACCCTTCCCAACCTTCCACACAAACACTTTTTACGCCCAAAACAAACCCCCCCCCACCCACCACCCACACTACACACACACACACACACACACAGCACACCACACCACACACCCACACCCACACCCACACTCACCATTCTCCCGGCGGCATAACACGTAAGCCGCCTCCAGAACACCTTGCCCCAGGCGCTGAGGGAGGCCAGGAACAAGGCGTTGGTCCGCGCGTACATAGGGAGGAAGAGGAGGAGGTGGAAGCGATGCACCAGGTAGCCGATCTCCAGCACGATCTTGGGCACGTGGTACTCCTCGATGCGTGTTACTACGGGCAGGAGCGTCTGTAGAGGTGTAGGGGGTTAGGTGGTGGTGGTGGTGTGTGGGTGTGGGAGTTTGTGAGGGGTGTAGGTGGGTTGTGGTGGTTGAAGGAGGTGGTGGTGGGGTTGTTGATGCAGTGTTGGTGGTTGTAGGCAGGCTTGGAGTAATTACATTGGTTTGGGTCAATTACATTTACAATTACGACGACTTATCCAACTAATCAATAACAATTACAATTACAAGGAATGAAAAAAATGTTAATTACAATTACAATTACAATTACTCAATTTTAATATTTCCAAATTACAATTACAATTACAATTACAGCAAAGCTAGTGTTCAATTACATATTTCAATTACATTTTTCATAGTATTAACTGAACTACCGTATTTTACGGCTTATAAGACGCACTTTTCTCCCTAAAAAATACCCTGAAAAATACTCATGCGTCTTCCAAGACGAATGTTGTAGTATTTCCTCAGTACTTACCTGTTACAAGTATTTCAAATACCGTAAGACATTCAAATCAACTAATCTGTCCTCACGCTGGGATGTTTACATAGCAGCCTACAAAGCCTCGGAGGCTCGGCAGATTGGCGCCGCCAACAGCGCCATCTATCGTCTGCTAGTGTGATGTATCATTTACCACCAGACTGTCACACGTATCACAAGCTCTTTTCAGTCCTGAAAATTATTACCCATGGCGAATTCATCAAAACGATTTACTAATACTATCGCATACAAGCTAAAAGTTGTACGATACGCCAAATAACAAACGGAACTACCAGCTACAGAAAGTAGATTTTACTATTGCCTACCGGAGAAAATCTGTTAGTTCTGTCTAACTCAAATCTGCGTCTTCCGGGTTTATAGCCTAAATAGTACTGCTGATTTAAAAATATTATATATTATATTTATATATATAATATTATTTTATATATATAGTAGTATATATAGATACGTCTTATATATATATAATATATATATCTATTATAAAAAAAATATATTATATAATATATATATATATATATTAGGGGGTCCCAATTTTTTCAGTTCCCGAAGTTTGTCATGCAGACACCCCTAATTTGTTCCACTCCTAAAAACATGCCAGCAATGTTAATTTCATTCGTGTTCTTCAATTTTAAGGGTCCCCTCAAACCATGTGTTACTATTGCTGAACGGCTACTCTCTACCTTATACTACTTGTGTCTTTTTTTTTTTTTGAGTCTATGGCTACAAGGCAGCAGGAGACTGTGTGGTTGGTGGGGTGGTGCGAAATGAACCCCTGGAAATGCTGTCTCCACTCCCGACAGTGGGAGATTTTCTTAGATATAATCAGTGGTATTTATATAGGGTCAAATAAACAAGGTCGATGACGGGCCCTTCCCCTCCTAATAAGTTAATGAAATTTCGCCCATTTTTTTCTTTCTTCATGTGTAATTAATTAAATAAAGGGGTGTGCGATTTGATTCTTGTGAAAAAAAATCCCCCATGTGAGGCTGGGACACCCTAATATATATATATATATATATATATATATATATATATATATAACTCAGGAGCAAACTGGCGAACGAGGAGTGGGACCGTTCTGTTACTGCGACGCATAACTATACCAGTACTGGACAGTGGACAGCATGGGACACGTACGTTTCCTGACAGAAAAGGACAGTTAGCTGTCTTTGAGGAAAAGTTAAAAGTAGAATTTGGTAAATACTTGAGGAAATGACAAATTATTAATATATTTAAATTTTCTGAAGTCTGTCAAAAGGCCAATCAAAAACCACTCAAGCAAGGGCCGATTTGGCTCACGGGCCGCCACTTGAATAGCCCGGCCATTGTGGCTACTCTGCCCGAACATTTTTGTCCCCCCGGGTCGTGCGCCTATGCTCCTGGAGAAGGCTTTTCATATGGTGCTAAGAGATGTTATAGCTTTTTTCTCCTCCCCTCTCTCTCTCTCTCTCTCTTCTCTCTCTCTCTCTCTCTCTCTCTCTCTCTCTCTCTCTCTCTCTCTCTCTCTCTCTCTCTCTCTCTCTCATTTCAGTACAACAATGTAATATTTATAATTTTGTAATTGTAATTGTTGTGCTTCTAAACAGCCAATTACAATTACAAATACAATTACTTTATGATTTTAAAGCTCAATTACAATTACAATTACTTGTAAATTAAAATATATCAAGTATAGGCATCCAGCCTCTGGCCCCTTTGCTTTTGGCTCAGTTCTTGCGGCTGGAACGTGGCAGCGAGCCACGTTCCAGCCAGTTAACTCATTACGATATTTACTCATTAAGGGCTTGTTCTACGCAAAAAGTTTGTTTCACAGACCCCCATTGATTTTGACAGCACTACTTGCATGTCAAATTTCAGCTCAATCCGACAATATTTAGGAGTAGCTATTCACTTTTTGGCTTAAACTTGGTTCCACGGGTCTTATGGTAAGAAGCAGCTCGCTTCGCTCGCTGCCAATTACTCCAAGCCTGGTTGTAGGTGGGTAGGTAGTGGTGCTGGTGGTGGTGTGTGGGTGGGGAAGGTAGTGGTGGTTGTGGTTGTGGGTGTGGGCCCTGTGGGGGTGTGGTGGTTGTGGGTGTGGGGGTGTGGTGGTTGTGGTACTCATGCATGTGTGCTACTACGGGCAGGAGGGTATGTATGTAAGGGGTGGTGAGGTAGTAGTAATAACAATTGTTATTATTTTAATATCACCCGGAAGCATACAGGCAAAAAAGCAACAACAACAAGACAAAGAGTTAACTTAAGTACTAGTGCTAAATATACATAATAAAGGCACATGGCAAGAGTCCAATAGAGCACCTAGTACTAGTAGTGGTGGTGGTGTGGTTGTTGAAGAAGGAGGGTTTGTGAGGTGTAGGGAGGGGTGAGGTAGGTAGTGGTGGTTGTGGTTATTAAAGGAGGGTTTGTCTGGGGGAAGGGGGGGGTGAGGTAGTGATGGTTGTAGTGGTGGTGGTGGTTGGAGGAGGAGATGGAGAGGGTGGTGATGGAGGTGAAGGAGTGCGTGTGGGTGTTTATGTAGTGCCCGGCTACTGAAGGTCCGGTGCCTCATCAAGATAGTAGGATAGCACACACACACACACACACACACACACACACACACGTACACGCCCAGTACGTACATGGGGCAGGGACAGCACGGTGTACAGCATCAGCACGGTGAAGGCTGAGTTGGCCGTCCTGTGACGCACTACGGCCACCTCCTGACTGTACGCCGCCTGGGCCCCGCCCTGGCCCTGGCCCTCCCTGCTGCTGACACTGTAGGTCTTGTTCCGGAACTCCAGGGCCACCAGCAGGTAGAGCAGGAGGGTGGCCATGGCCCCCAGCGTGTAGGCCACCGTGTAGGCCACCAAGAGGCGCTTCTCCGTCTGGCTGTGGTCACACATGGTGCTCAGCACGCCGATGCAGGGCAGGACGAGGAGCAGGGCGGGGGCTACCCAGCAGGCCGCGCACAGCAGGAGGCCTCGGGGCTTAGTGAGCAGGTCGTGGTAGCGGAGTGGCCAGCAGATGGCCAGGTAGCGGTCCAGGGCCATGGAGGCCAGGGTGTAGCAGGACACCACGCTCAGGTAGCGTTGCACCACCCTCACGCGGCAGCCTTCTGGTGACCTGTAGGTGAAGCCCCCCACGCACAGCAGACACAGCACGTACACCAGGGACAGGCTGGCCAGCACGCCGATGCTCAGCACCAGACAGCACGAGAACAGCGTGGCGCGCCGCTGCCGCAGCTCAGCGCTGGTCAGGGTGAGGTAGGCGGCCAGCACACACTCGGCCACCGTGGCCACGCTCAGGGCCAGGTACACCAGCAGCTTGTTGTCCACGCCCCCGCCACTCCCGCCATCCCCCCGCCCACCACCCTCCGTACCGTTGAGGGACATGACGCACACACACACACACACACCCGTCGGCGTGTGTGGTCACTGTGACAGTCGCGGCGCGGACACACACACTACACACTAATTATAACTGTTCAGGGCATGGCTGTCCCCGCGGCGCCGCTCAGCCCACTGTCACCCGGTGCCCCTCAGCGGGCTGTCAGCCACACTGGCACGGTACTCTGGTGTCAGGACGGCGTGACTCGGGTGGGGCGACGCCCTCACACGCAGGGCTCGTGGCCGCGGCGCCACAACACTCCGGGCGGCGCGTGGGAAGTCCTGAGTGAGGGGATGCCTGGCGCCTTATCGCCGCCAAGCAGGACTAAAGGCCATGTTTTCGCCACACACATCGGTCATACCTCACGCTGGTCACACTCCCCGCGGCCTGAACGTCAGCGTGGTGCCCTGCACCTACTTCTCATCACCTTGCCACCACACACACCACACCTCCGCCACACACCCACACACAGGCGTAGGCACTGACTGACTGCCACACCTGACTGCCACACACTGCCGCTGTCCTTCCGGTCACCGCGTATTATAACGAGGCCACCGTGAGAGAACGTTCTCTATAATCCTAACCAGAATGACGTCACTATCGCCACATACTGAACAAACTACACACCATTGAGGTAGTGATGGGGCCGCGGGGTGTTTGGGGACCACTGACTAGCTACACTGACGCGCCGTGCCTGTGTTCCTCTGCCTGTGTGTCGCTATCTGGCCGGATACACAGCGGAGGGAAGCACCCAGGCTAGTCTCCCTTCTGTCACTGTCCTCACCGCGCCGCCAGTACGCGCGTCCCTATCTATAATAATAATAATAATACATTGTATTGTCGCCCGGAGGCATACAGACAAAAAAAAAAAGCAACAACAACAAGACAAAGAGTTAACTTAAGTACTAGAGCAAAAAAATACATGATATAGGCACATTAGGGAACATAGTATCAAAGTGCATAGTTATTATAGTACCTTTATTATAGTGCATAGTACCTTTATAGTACATAGGGTAAGTACTATATGCACTTTGATACTATGTCCCCTAATGTGCCTATATCATGTATTTATTTGCTCTAGTAAATATACACCTTGCCGCTCCTATTACCA
>JACEEZ010021561.1:81577-84077 GCA_016584305.1 Chionoecetes opilio
CCATTAACTGGAGGCTAGTAGCCCCAACTCTGATCGCTACTGACTGTGGCATCCAACCATAGGCTACTACTACTTATCCACTACTTACTCTCCTCTCTCCGTCATCTACACTAATATGCCGCTCTCCACTACAGTGGCCTGGTAGTTCAGGCCGTCTAAAGCTATGGTTGTGGGGGCGGAGTATCTATTACCCCTGAGACATAAGAGGGCAGACCTGAGCAGGGAGAAGGAGAGACGGCACCTCATCCAGGCGACAACGTGGCTCCTTGGCTGGTGCTTCTTTTCTGCCATTACATCTGCTAGTCTTGAATAGAAGCACTTGGCCTTGGGGCCCATCCCGCCTGACGTAGTGAAAACCAGGAGTGTGAAGGTGCCGTGGTCTACATTTCGGATCCTATCTCCATAACTCCTGATTTTTTCCCGTTCATTCTTTTGGTGAGCAGCTTCCAGTGGGATCCTCTGGTAGCAGGCGGCCATTGGATCGAAGATTCTGATGTCCATGAACGCTCTCTGTCCTCTGGTCCAGAAACCACGAGCACTTACGTCCACTCGGGCATTGTTTGTGGTGTTGGCCGCCCTGTACTGCACGTGTTCGCCATTCAGGGGGAGGAGAGTTGGTTCGGTGGTGACGTCGCGGCATACCTCCCTGAGCATGCTGGCCGTCAAATCTCTCACCTCATCGTGTCTAATGCACACGAATCCTCCCTTTTTACATGTCATTGTATGGTCGACGCTGTTTGGATCTCCACATACACAGGTTTTGGGTAGCCCCTCCACTGGCCAGCCATACCTCAGAGCAACGGCATCTACGAATTCTTGTTTGTTGAGGCTGAAGCCTTTAGCTCTGATAGGCAAGCATGTTAGCCAGTTGGACGCTCCCGTTTCCTGTGCAATGTGAATTTTCTTCACGGTGTCGATTGGCATGACGTCTTTTAGGTGTTGCAATCTTTCCACTTGTGCATTCTGTCTGTTTCTAGACATGGTTTTCTTTAGCTCCAAGACCGCATTCTGGTCAGTTTCTCCCTTTGCGTCTTGAGCTATGATTTTTTCGGTGAGGGACCTGGTGAGGTGGATGGAGTCTCGGTTTTCTTCCTCAGCCATTTTTTCAGGGGACGTGATCCCCATCCCACCCAGTCTTGGTGGAAGTGACAGCAGCTCCCTCACGTCATTTCCTATGATGAAATTAGTTTTCAGCAGTGCTGGTAGGAAGGTTTTCCTGATGGATTCTTCCAACGGTCTGAGGAGATGGCTGATGCCTGGGATGGTGCGCTTGACGAAGCTCCATCGATGTTGTAGGCCATGTGTGAATGCTGAGTAAGCTGCGTGTGGTTCTGTCTTGGCTATGTCGGACAAGACGCCCACCTCTTTCACCCATTCTGATACTTTCTCCTCCACATATTTCTGCTTGAACTCCGGTGTTCCAATCACAGCTCCCAAATGCCGCTGCCCGTCCTTTGTCACAGTGACTCCGCTGTCCCTGAAAAGTCGCATTCCAATTTCATAATGTTCGGGTTTTACGATGAGGATGGACTTGGTGGCGTTGGGTGTGTATCCTATAGTAGGTCCGTTCTTCTTCACAAGATCCCACCACTTTCTTAGATCTGAGATTTTCCCGGCCCCTGTTAGGTCGTCCGCATATGCCACTTGCTTCACCTGTGTCTTTTCATATGAGATCTCCTCTTGAAGCACTGATAGGCCAATGGCGTACATTGCCATGGCTACTGGGTCACCTTGTGTTGTTCCCTCCCTTGATTTCAAAATTTTAACATTGCTATTTTTTCTATGGACTAAGACAGCAGGAACCTCCTCAAATCTCAAACAGTGTCATCTATGAGATGATTACAGGAGAGCTGGTGTGGAAAAAAGCTCTCCAGACAAAAGGCAGCGGGGGTCCCTCAGGCATGGATGCAAGAGGGTGGCGTCGCCTGCTGAGCAGCACTCAATGGGGCAGTGTATTATTATTAGTTATTATTGCTACTATTACTACCTTTTCTGTATCATTTTGTTCTTATTTCGTTTCCTACCTTCCTTCCTTCTTTTCCTTTCTTCCTTCCTTCCCGCGTTCCTTCCTTCCATCCTTCCTTCCTTCCTTCCTTCCTCGTTCCGTCCTTCCTTCCTTCCATCCTTTCTTTCTTCCTTCCATCCATCCATCCTTCCTTCTTCCCTGCCATCGATCCTTTCTTCCTTCATTCCTTCCCTCGTTCCCTCGTTCCTTCTTTCCTTCCTTCCATCCATCCATCCATCCATCCTTCTTTCCTGCCATCGATCCTTTCTTCCTTCATTCCTTCCTTCCTTCCCTCGTTCCTTCTTTCCTTCCTTCCATCCATCCATCCTTCCTTCCTTCCTTCCATCCATCCATCCATCCATCCTTCCTTCCTTCCTTCCTTCCTTCCTTTGACTCTTCCATTCTTCCTTCTATTCATTCTTTATTCCCTTTTTTCATCGTATTTTCCTTTAATCATCAACATTTCCCTTGTGTAGTCCTGTCTTCTTGCGACCT
>JACEEZ010021561.1:91577-109077 GCA_016584305.1 Chionoecetes opilio
TAAATCAGTAAGTGCGAAACAGGGAGTCTTAATTTAAAGACAAGGAGTGCGGTAGAGGGAGAATTGACGTTTAGAGAAACATATGGGTTGTTTTTTGCAGGACAAATAGGGCAAGAAGAGGAAACAAAATCGTAATTCGGAATCAGGATATGGGGGTAAATAAGAAAGTGTTCTCGGAGGCAGCTAGATAACTTGAAGCTCAGAGCACGAAATAAGGAGACGAAAGTCTCCTGTATGTGGGAAACGGTATGTGGAGCGAGCCGCGAATATTCCAGTAGAGGATAGAGAGTGTGATGAGATAAGCGGGTGATGATAGTTAGGATGACAGCCTCTGGTATTGAGAAGTTAGGAGTATCAGGGATGTGAGCCGTGAGGTAAGGAGCGGCGGCGCTGAGCTGTGTTCCTCGCCTTGTGGTGACAACAGGAAAGTGAGTGATAACACATCCTGGCCGCGGGATGGTTTCTGTGGAGATGCTGAACGCCACACTCTGTTTTGGTTATATTTTCGTCGTAAGAGAGACATATACACCCAAAACAGGTACTCAGTGAATGCTTACATACAAGTAGATATTTCCTGAAGCCTCATTCTGCTTGAACTTGCGTGTTTTCATGAAAAGACGATTTTTAAAGATTGAGTTTTCAAGTTTTCAATTGTTTTGCCAATATTTTTATCAAGTGCATAAAAATAAAATGATAAACTACATTTTTTATTAAGAACTGTTTCAGTTATTGTATTGAAAGGTAATTCTTAATCTCCCGAAGAAGTACAGAGCATTTACGGTAAATGATAGATCATTCAGGGTCAAAGAGCAGAGGATGTGAGATGCGCGAGAGACATCTGGCGGCTTAGCTTTGTAAACTCCTCATTTATAAAAGGAAAAAAAGGAAGAATAAGAAAGCATAAGTTAATTTGCACCGTGTTAATAATAATATAATAATAATAATACTAATAATAATAATAATAATAATAATAAGAAGAAGAAGAAGAAGAATAGTATGAAGTATAGTTAATTTGCACCATGTTACACCTGGAGGTAAACTAATGACTCTCTTTCCTCCCCTACAGGTAAGAGGGCGGTGTGTGTGGTGTGTGTGAGGGAACAGGAGGAAGACAGGTATGGTACGGGTATGTTCTCTGCACTCACCTAGTTAACCTTTCCTCAGGTAATGAATGGGGTTACCTGTGCCACATTTTCTGCCTGCGTGCCTGCCTGCCATACGGTACTAGATAATGGGTTAGTTTAATGGGTAATGGGTGAAGGGGGTAGTTATGCGTGAAGAGTTATGGATGAAGGGTTAATGTAATGGGGTGATGGGTTAATTTAATGGATGAAGGGTTTGAAGTAATGGGTGATGGGTTTGAATTAATGGGTAATGGGTTTTAAATAATGGGTAAGGGGTTTGAAATAATGGGTAATGGGTTTGAAATAATGGGTAATGGGTTTGAAATAATGGGTAATGGGTTTTAAATAATGGGTAATGGGTTTTAAATAATGGGTAATAGTTTTAAATAATGGGTAATGGGTTTGAAATAATGGGTAAGTGGTTTTAAATAATGGGTAATGGGTTTTAAATAATGGGTAATGGTTTTAAATAATGGGTAATGGGTTTCAAATAATGGGTAAGTGGTTTTAAATAATGGGTAAGGGGTTTGAAATAATGGGTAATAGTTTTAAATAATGGGTAATGGGTTTGAAATAATGGGTAAGGTGTTTTAAATAATGGGTAATGGGTTTTAAATAATGGGTAATGGGTTTTTAATAATGAGTAATGGGTTTTAAATAATGGGTAATGGGTTTGAAATAATGGGTTAAGGGTTTTAAATAATGGGTAAGGTGTTTTAAATAATGGGGAAAGGTAGAATGCCCAAATATTTTAGCTTACGGATGAATTTAAACGTATATTTATCCACTATTTGTCTATCTATCTATGCATTTTATATTATTTTTATGCTTATTCAGGTTTAAAGGTCCCTGTAAGTAATGTTTTCTTTTTCCAAGGTTATGCAATAATTAAGGTATTTTCACCTGTGTGGCTTACCTGGCTTAATTGCTTACCTGGGTAGTTGGCTGTTAATTGGAAAGGGGGGGGAGGGGGAGGGTAGTTAATGGGGAGGGGGGTAGTCTGTGGTCTCTGTGGTCATAAAGGAAGGTCTGTGAAGGCTCCTCCCCACCCTTTTCTGGTAGTTGTTAAAGATAAAGAAAGTACTTAAGAGAGAGAGAGAGAGAGAGAGAGAGAGAGAGAGAGAGAGAGAGAGAGAGAGAGAGAGAGAGAGAGAGAGAGAAAGTGTGAGAAGAGGGAGAAGAGTAGGAGAGAAGAGAGAGATGAGAGAGAGAGAGAGAGAGAGAGAGAGAGAGAGAGAGAAGAGAGAGAGAGAGAGAGAGAGAGAGAGAGAGAGAGAGAATTGAGTAGGCATCAGGTAGTTAATTTAAAAAGACAGGTAGATTGGAGTCAGGTGAATATTGGTGTGTGTGTGGTGTGTGTGTGTGTGTGTGTGTGTGTGTGTGTGTGTGTGTGTGTGTGTCGGGTTTCCTCTACTCGCCACACTTCAGCCTTGACATAAAAACCTTTGCCTTTTGTCTCAAGTTGTTGTTGTTGTTGTTGTTGTTGTTGTTGTTGTTGTTTTCTTAGCTTTTTTCTTTTTCTTTCATTTTCTTTCCTTCCTTCTTTTCCTTTTTTTTCGTTTTATTATTCTTATACTTTCCCTTTATTTTTTTTTCTTCATTCTTCTTTTTGGTATTATTATTATTATTATTATTATTATTATTATTATTATCATTATTATTATTATTATTATTATCATTATTATTATTATTATTATTATCATTATTATTATTATTATTATTATTATTACTCTTACCACTACTACTACTACTTTACCACTGCCACTAATACATATGCTACTACTACTACTACTACTACTTTAGCACTGCCACTCCTCCACTACTACTACTACTACTACTACTACTACTACTGCTGCTACTGCTACGACTACTACTACTACTACTACTACTACTACTACTACTACTACTACTACTATCTACTACTACACTACTACTACTACTACTACTTTACCACTGCCACTCCTCCACTACTACTACTACTACTACTACTGCTACTGCTACTACTACTGCTACTTTACCACTGCCACTCCTCCACTACTACTACTACTACTACTACTATTACTACTACTACTACTACTACTACTACTACTACTACTACTACTACTACTACTACTACTTTTACCACTGCCACTCCTCCACTATTACTACTACTACTACTACTACTACTACTACTACTACTACTACTACTACTACTTCTGCTACTACTTCTGCTACTACTACTACTACTACTACTACTACTACTACTACTACTACTACTACTACTACTACTACTACTTTACCACTGCCACTCCTCCACTACTACTACTACTACTACTACTACTACTACTACTACTCTACTACTACTACTACTACTACTACTACTACTACTAACTACTACTTTACCACTGCCACTCCTCCACTACTATTACTACTACTACTACTACTACTACTACTACTACTACTACTACTACTGCTACTACTACTACTAGAGAAAATAAAAATGTTACCTCTTAAGAGTCGTAATCTCTGGCATGGAAATAACTGAGCAACTTTTCCCCTCATGAGAGCACAATAAGTTCCGTGCCACTGGTGAGGAAAATCGTTTGTTTATGATTCCTTACGAGGGGAAAATATTATAGAGCTATATTTTTTTGAAGGTATATTTCTAACAAGGGAAAAGAAAAATGAGATTGTATGCTAAGGGAAAAAATATTATATACTTTTTTTGTGTCGAGTTTTTAGAATGGGTGTTTTTTTGGTGTGTAAAGGAAATATAAGCTCAAAAAAAGGGAAATTTAAGTCTTATTATACACTGTCTGTCTGCCTCCGGGCGATAATAAAATCATTGTTATTATTATTATTATTATTATTATTATTAAAGAAAAAAAAAAAAAGTTAGCTCTATAAAAGAAAAAAAGGGGAAATTTTGGTCTCTTATTGAAGAAAAAAAGAAAGAAAATTTGTCATGATGAAAAATTACGGACATAATTTATTTCGGGGAGGAAGAAAAATCTGGACTGTCATCTGTTTTTTCCTCCTCCTCCTCCTCCTCCTCCTCCTCCTTCTCCTCCTCCTCCTATTCTAAATTCTGGGATAGATAGTTTAATATATATTCCTCATTTTAGAGAGAGAGAGAGAGAGAGAGAGAGAGAGTGATACATTTCGAATAACTTCCTTAATAATTTGTTCCACCATCCTTCAAGGCATTCTGGCAGGGTCATAATTTAGAAAGCATTGATTTGTGACAGGGGAAGGGGATGCTACCTGACCCTGCCGCTATAACAAGGTCAGATGTCGCCTCAGTAGGAAAAAAAAATTAGGTCACCCAGATTCGATATGTCACCCCGGAAATAACCCTAACTGGGCGACCTTACAGGGATTTCTGAGTGTCTAGGGATGTTTTATATATATTTAGGGATGTTTTTAGGGGTTAGGGAAAATAGTAAATAGGGATTTAGGGAAAAAAGTGAAAGTATGAAGTAAAGTAGGGAAAGTATTATAGTCTATTTTTTTTATTATGGTCAAAATGCAGTAAGGAAGCCACGCCCCCTGCCTCCCCTTCTATTCTACGGGCGCTGTTTGGGTTTGCATTCCTCGTATCATCACTACCAATCAACATATCTTCACTACTTAACAGCGGCGTGACCACTGGACAGAGCAATCTTCACGACAAAGGGATTTTTGATTTTGTCACCCTTTGTAGTGAAGATTGCTGTCCAGTGGTCACGCGCTGTTAAGTAGTGAAGATATTGTGATTGGTAGTGATGATACGAGGAATGCACTAATCAGCTGCCCCGTAGAATAGAAGGGGAGGCAGGGGGCGTGGCTTCCTTACTGCATTTTGACCATAATTAAAAAAAATAGACTCTAGGTAAAGTAGTGGTGTGTAAATAGTAATCAAAATCGTAATAATGAATAAAATACTAGAAAAAAAATAAGAAAAAAAGATTATTAGATATATAAAATAACGGAAAAAAAAAAAAATCATTGTAAGGATCATTCGCTGTTGTTTTATTTTTATTATTATTATTATTATTATTATTATTATTATTATTAAAAGTAGATTATTATTGTAGCAAGATAAGTTAGGGCAGGATATGCAAGTAAAAATGATAAAGTTAGGCTGTATATATAGGGAGTGATATTTAGTCGAAGGAAAAAAAAAGGTAGGAGTGATGAAAGGAATGGGAGAGTAAGGCAAGGAGTGAAGGGTAAAGGAGTAAAGGGCAAGGGATAAAGGGCAAGGGAGTAAAGGGTAGGGAGAGAAAAGGGCTGGAGATAAGAAAGTTATGTCAGGTGAAAAAAAATAGAAAAACAATGTAGAACTAGACGATTTAGGTGAGGTGAAGAGAGGAGGAATGAGAGAGAGAGAGAGAGAGAGAGAGAGAGAGAGAGAGAGAGAGAGAGAGAGAGAGAGAGAGAGAGAAGAGAGAGAGAGAGAGAGAGAGATAAATAATAATCGAATGTAAATAATTGAGAAAATGACTTAATTTTTTCACAAAACATCAATTTTCTCAAAATGTATAGCAGTTAGAGAGAGAGAAAGACAGAGAGACAGAGACAGAGAGAGAGAGAGAGAATTATTACGATGCGATGCGATTTATCTAGTTGACGTTCTCTCTCGAGAACGTCAACTAGATAAATCGCATCGCATCGTAATAATTAATATCGTAGAATTAGATCGCCCAATAGCCCGCTAATAAGGTCATTAATACGATTGGATAAAAAAAAAGGAAAAGCTGGAAAAGGATTTAATCTCGCATATTGGACGTGATTTATGTTTTTTTTTGTATCTGTTCGTTTTTATATGTATCATGTCGATTAATTACGGGGATTAGATAGATAGGCAGCCGTCACTTTAATTTGGGAGATAGAGAGAGAGAGAGGGAAAGGACTCTCTCCCTCTCTCTCTCTCTCTCTGTCTCTCTCTGTCTCTCTCTCTCTCTCTCTCTCTCTCTCTCTCTCTCTCTCTCTCTCTCTCTCTCTCTCTCTCTCTCTCTCTCTAACTGCTATACATTTTGAGAAAATTGATGTTTTGTGAAAAAATTAAGAAAATGTCATTTTCTCAATTATTTACATTCGATTATTATTTCCCTACAGCTTGAGTGAAAGGTCTTTGCCTGTTTAATTTACTGCCCGAGCCATTTTTTGCTTCCGCTGCATCGTTTTTGAGTTATTTAAAAACGTTAAATTTTTCATCAAAATTCCCAAAATTTCCAAGGGGTATACACGACTCTGGCTGGCGTCAGTGTTGTGATGACTGCAATGCTAAACCCTATTTTGACCTATTAAGTGAGAGAAAAGGGAGAGTGAGGGAGGAGACAGATAAAACATACCGGACGGGACTGGAGGAGGAGGAGGAGGGAGGAAGGATGAAGGAGGAGGAGACAATGGAAGAGAGGAAACAGGTGTGTGACGAGGTGGGAAAGGGAAGATCTCTCCTCTCTCTCTCTCTCTCTCTCTCTCCTTCTCTTCTCTCTCTCTCTCTCTCTCTCCTCTCTCTCTCTCCTTTTTTCCCCCCTCTCTCCTCCTCTCCCCCCTGCCTTAAAAAGGGGAACCCTTTCCAAATCTAATTTTTCTTTACCCAAAACCCTTTAATCCCCCCTTTTTGGGGGGGGAAAAAAAAAAAAAAAAAAACCCCAAAAACCAATTTTCCCCCCCTTTTTTCTCACTTTTTTTTCTTTTGGGGAAAAACTAACCTTTTTCCCCTCCTCTCCCTCCCCCTCCCCTCGCCCCTCTCTCTCTCTCTTCTCTCTCTCTCTCCCCTTCTCCCTCTCTCTCTGTCTTTCCCCTTCTCTCTGTCTTTCTCTCTCCTGAAAAGCAATAAACGCTGTTCTCTTTTGAAAAATCTTTTGCTCCTCTCTGTGTGTGGGGGAGGGGAAAGGAGGGGAAAAAGGGGGGGGGGGGGGGGGGAAAAAAAAAAAAAAAAGGGAGAGAAACGAAAAAGAAAAAAAGAGGAAGAAAAACTTTAAACAACCAAATTAAAAAACTTTTTAGGGAAAAAGGGGAATAAACTTTACGAGCCTTTTCCTTGCCCCCCCCCCTTTCCCCTTTTCCCTTTTCCTTTTTTTTTTTTTTCTCTCTCTCTCTCTCTCTCCCCTCCTCTTTCCCTCTTTCCCCTCTCCTTTTCCCTCCTTCCTCCTTTCCTCTTTTCCCCCCTCCTCCTCCCCCTCTCCTTTCCCCCTTTTCCTATTTTTTTATCCCCCTCTCCTCCTCCTCCCTCCCCTTTTCCTCCTCCTCCTTCCTCCCTTTCTCTCCTCCCCTTTTCCCCTCTCTTTTCCCTCTCTCTCGTTCTCTCCCTCTCTCTCCTCTCCTCTCCCCTTCCTCTCTTCTCCCCTCTCTCTTCTTTGCCTTAATCTCAGTTCTTTCCATTTTTTCCTTTACTCTTCCCCCCCCTCCTCCTCCTCCTCCCCTCCGCCTCCGCCTCCCCCGCCTCCGCCTCCGCCTCCCCCCCCCCTCCTCCTCCTCCTCCTCCCCCCCTCCTCCTCCTCCTCCTCCTCCTCCGCCTCCTCTCCCCCCCCCAATTTTCATGTCAAAAAAGGGGAATTGATGGGGATTGATTGCAAAAGGGAAACTTAAACTGATGAGGGAAAATTATATGGAGGGGGGGAAAAAGAGGGGAGAGGGAGGGGGGGAAGGGGGGAAGGAGGAGAGAGGGAAGAGAGGAGGGGAAAGGGAAAGGGGGGGGAAAGGCAAAAAAAAGCTTTGGTTAAAAATACTAGAAAAAATATGTGAATGGTATTTCTATCCTTTTAACCACAACAAAAAACACACCCCCACACACACACACACACCCACACACCACACCCACCACACCAACACCCCCCCACAAAAACCCCAAAAAAACCATAATTGGATGGTAGTTAGAAAGAAATGAAATTAAATTAAAAAAAAAAGGGGGGGAATAGAAGTGGGAAGAAAGGAGGGGGGAGGGGAGGAGGAGAGGAGAGAGGAGAGGAGGAGGAGGGGGAGGGGGGAGTAGGGAAAGGGTAGGAAGGGGAGAAGGGGAGGAGGGGAGAAGGAAGGGGTAGGGATAATAACGGAAGGAAAAAGGAGGGGAGGAGGGGGGAGAAGAAAAGGTAGGGAAAGAAGGGGGAAATGAGGGGGGAGGTGGGGGGTAAAAGGAGAAATTTCCAACAAAAAAAGGGGGAAAAAAGGGGAAAGGGGAAAAAAAAAAAAAGAAGAAAAGGGGGTTTAAGGGAACCTTTCCTTTAATTTTCCCTGCCCATAAATTTTTTTCCCATAATGTTCTGGTGTAATTTTGCCCCCGGCCAAAAAAAAAAAAAAAACCCCCAAAAATCTCTTTTTAACCCTTTTTTTCCTTTTTTTTTTCCCGCCGTTTTTCCTTTTTTTTCCCCCCTTCTTTTTTTATTTTTTCCTTTTTCTTTTTCTTTTCCCCCTTTTTTCCCCTTCTTTTCCCCTTGTTTTTTTTTTTTTTCCCCCTTCCCCTTTTTTCTCTTTTTCTCTCTCTCCTTCCCCTCTCTCCTTCTCTTCTCTCTCTCTCTCTCTCTCTCTCTCTCTCCCCTGTTCTCTCTTCCTCTCTCTCTCTCTTCTCTCTCTCTCTCTCTCTCTCTCTCTCTTTTTTTTTTTTTTTTTTTTTTTTTTTTTTTTCCTCCTTTTCCCCCTTTTCCTCCTCTTCTTTTTCGTTTCCCTCCTTCTTTTTTCTCCTTTTCTCTTCTTTCTCTTGTTTTCTTTCCCCCCCCCCCTCCTTTTTCCTTCCCTTTTCCCCCTTTTTTTAAGTTTTCTTCATTTTAAAATTTTTCCCCTTTTTCCCCCTTTTCTTTTTTTCCTCCCTTCTTTTTTGTTTTTTAATTTCCCCTTTTTTGTCTTTCCTTTTATTTTAAGGGCCTTCCCCTTCATTTTAAAATCCTTCCTTCTTTTTAATCCTTCCCTTCTTTAATTCTTCCCCCATTTTGTTTCCCTTTCTTTCTTTTTTTCCTTTCCCCATTTTTCCCTTCCCCTTTTCTTTTCCCCCCCTTCTTTTTTTCCCCTTTTTCCCTTTCCCTTTTCCCTCTTCTTCCCTCTTTTTTTCCTTTCTTGTTTTGCGAAGGTTTGTTTTTCGCGGATTTGAGTAACGCGGATTTTTGTTTTTGAGAAGGTTTGAGTTGCGCGGATTTGTGTAACGCGGATTTGTGTTGCGCGGATTTGTGTTGCGCGGGTATCTGGTTCGCGAAGTGTCAAGTGTTGCGAACTTTAGACAGGATTCCACCGGCTCAAGGTCAAGTGATTCGTCTCTTCCTGTTTCCTCCTCCTTCAAAACTCCTCCTCCTCCTCCTCCTCCTCCTCTCCCCCTTCTCCTCCTCCTCCCCTCCTCCCCCTCCCCTCCCCCTCCTCCTCCCCTCCTCCTCCTCCTCCCCTTTTCCTCTTTTCCTTTTCCCCCTCCCTCCTCCTTCTCCTCCTCCTCCTCCTCCTCCTCCCCTCCAACGTAAAAACAGTATTGGACCACTAAAGATAAAAATAAATCTTGGAAAATGATTAAATATGGCGTTCGTACTCAATGATATTTTAAAGCGGTATTTTTTTAAAAAAGACGAACTCCATTCCCAAAGAACCAGAAAACTGTATCGGGACTCGAAGGGTGACTGGTAAAAGGAAGATACGTAGACGAATTCAAAGTATTTGCTGAAACTTGACCCGCAAAAACCGTGGGGTGGACGAAAACTCCCCCCGACACTTCGCGAATGTCCGTCAAATTTTTGCTCCCTTAAAAAATTTTTTCAAAAAATCCTAAATGAAAAAAATGTTCCCATATGTGGAAATTTGGTAATGTTACACCGATATTCAAGAAGGGGGTGAGCCTCGAATAATTTTCGCCCCAAATTTGTCCCCAACGTCCGTGATTGTTAAACTATTTGAGAAAATTTGCGGATAAATATTCTTTTCTCGATGAAAATAACTCTAAAACAAACTCCTACATGGATTTCGAAATAAGAGATCCTGCTTAAAAAAACCCACTGGATTTTTTTTTAATGTCTTTATTCAAACTGGGGAAAGCTAAAATTCCCCAGAGTAAAATACCTTTATTTTCAAAAGCCTTCGATAAGTTCCACAAAACGACTGTTGCCACTAAGGGCACAGGCATAGGAAGCAAATTTTTTCATGGATTGGCGATTGGCTTTTAAATCGAAAACAAAGGGGGTTATAAATGGGGAGGCATCTGATTGGTTTGATGTCACAGTGGGTGCCTCAGGGCTCGGGTTTTTGGGCCTACTCTTTTTCTGTATATATCAACGTCTGGACTGCGGACTTTTTCTAAAAAATCAAAATTTGCGTGACACCAAAATAGGCGGTAAACATATATGGAAAACTGCGAACTCATACAAAATGATCTCGACAACTACAATTTGGGGTGAAATGGCTATTAAAAAACAATTTCCCTAAATGTAATATGCGTATAGGGAACGTACCTTTCAAAAAAATAAATATCAAATCAAAAAAATCGTTAATGAAGTACGCGAAAAGGATTTAGGTTCTCACAGTAAAGATCTGAAAAGTTCGCATTGGGGCCCACTGCCAAAAAAGGCAAATTGATGTTGGCTTTATTAACGAACTTTTAACAAAAAACTCCGAAATAAAAGAACAAATTATACACTCCTTGGTTAGGCCGCCTTGGGGAATTGCCTTTCAAATTTTGGGCGCCCCGTTTTTGTAAAAAAAACCAAATTGGAATAGTGAAAGAAGAGCAAACCAAAAAAAATTCATCTCTGCGAAAATTTTCTTTTGAAAAGACTGCGGAACTTAATTGTTTTCCCAAAAGGGTCGTAGATCCGTGGGACTTGATAGAAACCTTTAAAGATCCTAAAGGTTTTGATTCATTATCAGAGACCCTTTCGAGCTTTCAAATAATGAACCCCAAAAAATAGGGTTTAAAAAAAACGGTCAACGTTGCTCACCCTCTCCGTAACATTTTTCAATGTTGAGTCTTGATCGATGGGAAAAATTACCAGCAAATTTGTCGAGCAACACAATACTAAATTTAAAAACAGACTTGACGCCACTGTAAAGTAATGGGTATTGATGTGCGAATTCTATCTATCCCCCTATCGTTAGTTTTTAGTGGGAGTGGTGTTGTGTTAGTATATTTCATATCCTATCATTCTGACTATGAACTTCCATGTTTTCCCTTCCTCTTTAGGGACATGGGATCTTTTCCCCCTGTGTTCTTACAAAAATTGATAGTTGTAGTATGTATTCAGCAGATACCCTCGCTATGGCCAATAGGTTCTCCGGGGGTCTTTACCCTATGTAATCATTTAATCCTCCTCCCCCCTCCTCCTCCCCCTTGTTGACTGATCCTTAAAACCTTTTGTGTCTTCCTAAGTGACTGCCCCTTGATGATGCCGTGTGTGTTTTTGGGGTCTTATAGTGTGAGTCCTTTTTTCTGTCCTCTCCTCTCTCTCTCTTCCATCCCCTTCCTACTGCTCTTCTTTCTCTACCCTTCCCCCCTCCCCTTTCCCCTTTCCCTTCCCTCACCTTCCCCCATTCCTTCCCCCCCTTCCCTTTCCCCTTCCCTTCTTTCTCCTTTCTCCTTTCCCCTTTTCCCCCCCTTCCCTTTTTCCCCCCACCTTCCCTTCCCTTCCCTTCCCTGCCCTTTTCCCCTCCTCCCCTTCCCCCTTTCCTTTCCCCCCCTTCCCCTTCCCCTCCCTTCCCTTCCCTTCCTTCATTCACCTTCCCTTTTCTTTTTCCCCCCCTTCCCTCCTCTCTCCTGTCACTCAAACTGGCTTGTTAAAAAACCTCATTCCTTTTTACGTCGGGTCCCTTTCCCCCCCTCCTCCCTCCTCCTCCCCTCCTCCTCCTCCTCCTCCTCCTCCCCTCCTCCTCCTCCTCCCCCTCTTCCTCCTCCCTTTCCCGCATCCCTTCTCCCCCCCTCCCCTCCTTCTATTTGATTCTTCCTCTTCCTCTCTTGCTCCCCGCCCCACCTCTCCCCCCCCCCCCCTCTGTTGCCCTCAGCCCCGATGGTAATTAACTTTAAGGATAATTAAAATGCTCATTCTCTTAATTAGTCTTTTCGAACGTAAAAATTTAATTAGATTGATGAGGAAAGTGATTCGGATAAAATTTACATATTTTAATTCCGCGGTTAAAAATTGATTAAGCGAATTCCCAGCACCTACTTATTTGTAAGCCTTTTTATAACATTATATTAACTATAAAAAAACAACGGATGTCATGTTAAGAAAATGTTAAGTAATGTTTTTTTTCTTCTTAGTATTACATAAACGGAGAAAAACCAGAGATTGAATTCATAATACAGCATAAGTAATATTAAATTTGTAGTATTTTCTGTAAGAAGAATGCGTTAGGAGTTCATTTAATTATTCTGTTCAACTTTCTTTAATATGTTACAATTTTTACTCACAGCTAAATCCCATTGTTACTTTATTTTTCCTTTCTTATGTTTGCTTTCTCTTCTAATTACTCTATATTTACTCTTAATCTAGTTAATTTAATGATTCTGTTAAACTTTCTTTGTTACAATTTTCACGCACAGGTAAACTACATTGTTACTTTATTTCCTTTCTTATATTTCCTTTCTCTTATAATTACTCTATATTTACTCTTAATCTAGTTAATTTTAAGTTCCGTTTTAAATTTCTCTAATTTTTTACAAAATTTTACGCACAGTAAACTACTTTTTATTTATTTCCTTTCTTATGTTTCCTTTCTCTTATAATTACTCCAGGGTGGCAAGTTGGTAGAGACGGATTCCAAGTGCAGCGTCCCCTGTGCATTCGTCAGCGGGTTTGATCCGCCCATTCATCTGAGTGGGGGCGCTTTGTATAGTCTAAACCCTTTTAGTTGGTACTTGCAAGTGTCTAATAGGATGAAAATCTTTTCTTTTCTTTTCTTCTAATTATCTTATTTTTTTCTCTTAAACTATTAAATTTTAAAGATTCCCGTTAACTTTCTCTAATGTTACAATTTTCCCTCATATCTGAACTAGATTCTACTTTTTTTCTTCTTTATGTTTCCTTTCTCTTATAATCTTATCTATTTTAACTCATACTACCTTATTTTTATTTTTATATTTTTTTTATTTCTATTCCTATTATTCAACCAAACTATTTTTACTAGCTAACTTTAACACCATAGAAGATTAAGATAATATAAACTATTTTTACTAGCTAACTTTAACACCATAGAAGATTAAGATAATATAAACTATTTTTACTAGCTAACTTTAACACCATAGAAGATTAAGATAATATAAACTATTTTTACTAGCTAACTTTAACACCATAGAAGATGAAGATAATATAACTTAAAAACAAAAAATAGACAACAAAAATTTACTTGCTTCTATTTTTTTTTTTCTCTCTCTCTCTCTCTCTCTCTCTCTCTCTCTCTCTCTCTCTCCCTCTCATCTCTCTTCTCTCTCTCTCTCTCTCTCTCTCTCTCTCTCTCTCTCTCTCTCTCTCTCTCTCTCTCTCTCTCTCTCTCTCTCTCCTTAACAAGCAGTAGTCTCCACTCATACACTAGAAAGTAAAAAACAAGTCATATCGTTCAAACGTATTAACCCTTTGAGACCCAGAACGTAATTTGCATTGTAATTTGGGTACCATTAGACGATTTTTAGTGATAAGATAAGATACTTTGATCCTATCTAGACACTTTGCAAGCACCAACTACAAGGTTATTGACTATACAAAACGCCACCACGCCAGGACGAACTTGGTGGCCTCGACGATTTTTAGTAAATATAAGCAATGTTTTATAGATATGACCTGTTTAGTATCCTTGTCGACTAACCTACTTGGTATATTAAGCTACTTTTCGTAATTTAATAGCTAACAACAGACAATTTCATATAGCAAAGGTAAGATCTGGGCGTGAAGGGATTAACAAGCAATAGTTTCCACCCACAGTACTACATAAGAAAGAAAAAAACGACTACTGTTCACACGTATTAGAAAGAAAATAGAGAAGTTTCCCTCTATATCTTTTGGACGTGAGGAAGAAAACGCGACGCTGACTACCTCCTTCTCAGGCTAATAAAGTGGCTTCCAGACTCCAACTTTCACCACAAGACGTACTAATAGAATAACTTTTCCTCTCTCTCTCACACACACACTCTCTCTCTCTCTCTCTATCTCTCTCTCTCTGTCTCTCTCTCTCTCTCTCTCTCTCTCTCTCTCCTCTCCCTTTCTTCATATTAACTCCTTTCTCTCTCTTTTCTTTCTGATAGACAAAAATTTCACCTTCCACTCATATTCTCTCTTTTATCTATCCATCGGCCTCTCTCTCTCTCTCTCTCTCTCTCTCTCTCTCTCTCCTCAATCTCCTCTCATCTCTCCATCTCTTCTCTCCTCTCTCTGCTCTCTCTTATCCTAACAAAAGTTACGTTCTATTTCCCGCCCAACCGCCCTCCAATGTCTTTTTTTCTGTGTCTTTTTGTCTCTCTCTCTCTCTCTCTATCTCTCTCTTTTCTCCTCTCTCTCTCTCTCTCTCTCTCTCTCTCTCTCTCTCTCTCTCCCCCTTCCATTCTTTCTCTCCTCACCCCTTCCTAACACCACTTCTTCACCACTTCTTACCTCCTTACTCCTTCTTTCCCATCCTGCACCCCCTTCCTCCTTCACTCACCCCACCTTCACCCTCCTACCCCTTCCATCCTTCACCTCCTCCTTCATCCCTCCGTCCTTTACTCCTCTTACCACCCTTCCTTCACCCCTGTCCCCTTCCCCCCTTCCTTACCCCTTCCTCTTTCACCCCTCCTTCACCCTCACACTGTCGCCACGCCTCCAGGAAAACCCGATGTCCTTGGTCACTCCCTCTCACACATGGTAATAGAATACTCGCAATACGTAGGCGACGACTCTTGCTCCTACTACTACTACTACTACTACTACTACTACTACTTCTACTACTACTACTACTACAACTCCTTTTCCTACTACTACTACTACTACTACAACTCCTGTTCCTACTACTGCTACTGCTACTGCTACTCCTGTTCCTCCTCCTGCTCACTCCTGCTGCTCCTATTGTCTGTCTGTGTCTGTCCTTCTGTCTGTATATGTCCCTGTCTGTCTGTATCTGTCCTGTCTGTATATGTCCATGTCTGTATTTATCCCTGTCTGTATTATGTCCCTGTCTGTATCTGTCTTCTGTCTGTATCTGTCCATGTCTGTATTATGTCCCTGTCTGTATCTGTCCTTCTGTCTGTATCTGTCCTGTCTGTATATGTCCATGTCTGTATTATGTCCCTGTCTGTATCTGTCTTTCTATCTGTATACTACCACTCCTACTACTACTACTACTACTACTACTACTACTACTACTACTACTCCTACTACTTCTACTACTACTACTACTCCTGCTCTTGCTACTACTCCTGCTGCTGCAAAATATATCATCACTATTTCTGAATCGACAATATGGGAGAAATTATTTAGTACGGATTTTTGTAGTGAGTTTTGTATTTTTTGTTAGGTAACTGTCTGGCTGCATGTATCTATATATCTTCTCTTCTTTCCTTTCTCTTTCAATTGCAAAGGTATTTTTTTTCATTCCATATAGTTTCTTTTCTTCCCATCTATCTCATTCCATTTCAATTCCAAAGGTTTTTTTTCATCTTTCCATTTTATTTAATTTCTTTTCATCCATCTCTTTCTCTTTTTATTTCTCCTTTCTCATCATTGTCATCATCAGCTTTCGTCCTGAGAGAGGCAGGGAAACGGCCCATTTAGTTTCCTGAACGATTAATCTCCACCTACAATGAGAGAGAGAGAGAGAGAGAGAGAGAGAGAGAGAGAGAGAGAGAGAGAGAGAGAGAGAGAGAGAGAGAGAGAGAGAGAGAGATCCATCAAGACTGGACAAAAGGAGAAGAAAAAAAGCGAATGACAATCTATTCCTTGCCTCCCTCCTCCTCCTCCTCCTCCTCCTCCTCCTCTCCTTCTTTCCTTCCCCCCCTCTCTTCTCTCCTTCCTTCCCTACTAGCCCTCCTTCCCTCCTATCTCTCCCTCCTATCTCTCCCTCCTTCTCTCCCTCCCCTCTTCCCTATTCTCCTTCTCTCTCTCTCCCTTCCTTTTTATGGCGCATAATGAGAGGTAGATTACACCTAGTCGGCCCTCACAGTTGATAGCGCGGTCATTAGCGAGGTAGCGGGGATCGAAGTAGTGTACAGGTTCGTGTGGGGGATTGGGGAACGTTGCCAATATGTCGCCTATAATGAACTGACCGGGTGATTGATGGCGAGGGAGGAGGAGGAGGAGGAGAGAGAAGAGGAAGAATACAAAGGATTACAAACGAGACACAAACAGCAACAGACCATTAGGTCCTTACAAGGCTGTTTGCTTTAACTACACTACACTAACTAGATAATAAGAGATAAGGATAGGAAAGTTAAGGCTCCTCCCCCCCACCCTCCCTCACTGAGGCTGGCCCGGAAAAGAGTGATACCATGCAATATAAGAAAAACTGCATGGAATTTGTGAGAAAGTTGAAAGCTGTAATCTATGGCTAACTACTACTAGTTTGTGGGGGTAGGTTTAGTGCTTGATAGTAGGGTCATGTTATGTGTGTTTTGTAATGGTGGGAACACAGTGTGGAGGTTCAAGGGTGGTGCGGCAGCCTTGCCTGAATAGGAAGAGGAGAGGAGAGGGAAGAGGAGGAGAGGGAAGAGGAAGAAAATAAATACGAAGGTAGAGGAGAGTATTAGGAGTTTTAGTAGTGATTGCAGTAATAATAGAAGGAAGAGGAGGAGGAGGAGGAGAGAAGAGGAGGAAGAGGAGGAAATATATAGGAGGTGAAAGAGAAGAATATTAGATTTGTAGTTATGTGGTTGTAGTAATGATCGAAGGAGGAGGAGAGAAGAGGAGGAGGAAGAGGAAATATAGAGGAGGTGGAAGAGAAGAATTTTGGATCAGTATTAGTGGTTGTAGTGGTCGAAGGAGAAGAAGGGAGATGAGGAGGAGGAAAATATATAGGAAAGTATTGAAGGAGAATATTAGATTTGTAGTAGCTGTAGTATTAGAAGAATGGGGAGGAAGCAAAAAATAAATCAAATAAAAAGTAAAGAAAATAGTTGAAGAATTTATAACAAGAGGAGAAGAGTGGTGGGAGGAAGATAAGGAGGAGGAGGAGGAAGATAAGGAGGAGGAGGAGGAAGATAAGGAGGAGGAGGAGGAAGATAAGGAGGAGGAGGAGGAATGAGAAGAACAGGAGGAGAAGGAGGCAGGACAAGGAGGAAGAAGGAAAGGAGGAAGTAATAAAAGTAGATAAGATGAAGAATTTATAACAAGAGGAGAGGAGTAGTAGGAGGAAGATAAGGAGGAGGAGGAAGGAGCAGAACAGGAGGAGGAGGCAGGAGGCACAGGTGTGAAGGAGACATTCCCACGCTACAAGGCTTGTTAAACACCTGTCCTCATCCACTCAAAAACAGCAGGAAATATTGACTC
>JACEEZ010021564.1:5000-22500 GCA_016584305.1 Chionoecetes opilio
TTCCTTGCCCTTTACATCCTACCCATTGCCTTTACTTCCCCCGTTTTCCCCTTTTTAAAACACTATCTAATCCATTTCCCTCTTCTTTCCCCTTTCCTTCATTTCCTTTGTTCTTTCCTTCCTTTTTTTTCTCATTCCAATTCCCCTTTACTCACTACCCACCTCAAACAACCTAATTCCAACCCAATTCTAACCCTTTTTTCCACTTTTCCCTCTTCCCTTTTCTCCCGACCTCCATTCCATACTCTCTCCTTCTCTCCTTCTCTCCTTCCCTCTTCTCTCATCTCCATTCCATACTCTCTCCTTCTCTCCTTCTCTCTTCTCTCCTTCCCTCTTCTCTCACCTCCATTGCATACTCTCTCCTTCTCTCCTTCTCTCCTTCTCTCCTTCCCTCTTCTCTCACCTCCATTGCATACTCTCTCCTTCTCTCCTTCACTCCTACCACTGCTATAGCCATACTAAATGTCACCTTATTTTTTTCTCTTTCTTTTTTTCCCCGCCTCTTGTCCCGCAGCACTTTAGATTTCGTGCAGCAGCCGGGGAGATGAGGCGGAGAATTCAAGGTAAATAATAAAGGTACTTGAGAGAGAGAGAGAGAGAGAGAGAGAGAGAGAGAGAGAGAGAGAGAGAGAGAGAGAGAGAGAGAGAGAGAGAGAGAGAGAGAGAAGAGAGAGAGAGAGAGAGAGAGAGAGAGAGAGGAGAGAGAGAGAGAGAGAGAGAGAGAGAGAGTTAAAAAAAAAAAAAAAAACTAACTAACTTGTACAGACAGACTAGACCTATCAGACAAAAAAATAAAAAAAGAAAGAGAAAAGAAAGAAAGAAAGAAAGAAGCAACAAAAGTACGGTCCAGGAACCTAAATCACAGACAGACAGACAGACAGACAGACAGACAGACAGACAGACAGACAGACAGACAGACAGACAGACGACAGACAGACAGACAGACAGACAGACAGACAGCAGACAGAAGACAACAGACAGACAGACAGACAGACGGGACACACATACAGACAGACAACAGACACACAGAACACAGACAGACAGACAGACCCCACAGACAGACAGGACAGACAGACAGACACACACACAGCAGACAGAACACACAGACAGACAGACCAGACAGCGAAAAAAAAAAGAAAAAAAAAACCAAAATAACCCACACGCCCCACACCATACCCCTAATAAAAAATACAGCCCGGACATAATTAGAACCCCCCCCTTTCCTTTTTCCCTATCCCTATCTAGTCCCCCTATTTTATATCCTATCCCAACTATTCTATCGTCCCTCTGCCGCCTATCCTATATATCTCCTATCCCGCCTATTCTATCGTCCCTCTGCCGCCTATCCTATATATCTCCTATCCGCCTATTCTATCGTCCTCTGCCGCCTATCCTATATATCTCCTATCCGCCTATTCTATCGTCCCTCTGCCGCCTATCCTATATATCTCCTATCCCGCCTATTCTATCGTCCCTCCGCCGCCTATCCTATATATCTCCTATCCCGCCTATTCTATCGTCCCTCTGCCGCCTATCCTATATATCTCCTATCCCCCCTATTCTATCGTCCCTCTACTACCGCCACAACACGCTTTTATCACCTCCCAAATATATCATTCCGCGCCAGTAATGTATTCCACCATAAATCGTCCACAGATATATTGGAGTACACATCCTCCCATAAAAAAATATATAACAATGATAATAGTAATAATAATGACACTAATAATAATAAATACACATAATAATTTACCGTAGATATAAATGGGTTTTGAAATTATATGTCTGACTGCATTAAAATATGTAGCTTATACAAATAAAAAGTGGTTTTGAAATTATATGTAGGTATGACATTAAAATATGTAATGAAAATAAAGGGTTTTGAAATTATATGTCTGACTGCATTAAAATATGTAGCTAATACAAATAAAAAGTGGTTGTGAAATTACGTATATGTAAGAATGCATTAAAATATGTAGCTAATATAAATAAAAGACTTAGGGGTTTTGAAATTATTATATAACTGCATTAAAATATGTAATCATACGGTGAGCAAGTTCTGTTAAACACGAAATAATCTCACCTGTAGACCTAAAAGTTTTTTTTTAATATCTATTAAATACCTGGGGGTTTTTAATAGTGCAACATGCTCACTAAGGATTCCCATAATTAAGTCATTTATCATAATACCGCACTTGATCGGCAAACACGATTAAAGATTACTGAACCTGAAAGAAACGGCATTATTATTCTTTCTTTCTCTTTCTCTCTCAAAAAAAAAGTCTTCGAATTTGGACTAACCGAGATCTACGGGACTTTGTTTCTTATTTTATCATGCTCTCTCTCTCTCTCTCTCTCTCTCTTTTCTCTTTTTTCCCCCTCTCTCTCTTTTCTCTCTTTTCCCTCTCTCTCCTCTTCCTCTCTCTCCTCTCTCAAAAAAAAAAAAAAAAACCAGACATCCATTTTAACCAAAAGATGTGGGGTTTCCCTCTCTCTTTCTCTCTCTCTCTTTTTCCTCTCTCCCCTCTCTCTCTCTCTCTTCTCTCTCTCTTTTTTCTCTCTCTCCCCTTCTCTCTCTCTCTCTCTCCTCTTTTCCCTTTATCCCCCTTTTGCCTCGCAGACGGTGTAGAGCGAGTCCTCGGCGTTCAGGCTCGCGGATATCGGCCAGGCGATCTGCAGAAGGGACTCCCGGATGATCGAGTCCCACCCTTTGCCGTGGTCGCTACTCACATTTTCCGAACGCATGAGTCGCGGCTTCCTCCGTATGTTCCGCCCGTTGATCTTGGTGCCCGTGTGCGATTCCATGTTTGCGGTATTCTTTGGCTTACTCGGTCCGTTTTCTTTTTTTCCCGTTTTCTCTCTCGTTAATTTTGTTTTTTAGTTCCCTGTGTTTCCTGAGGGAGTTTTTTTTTTCTTCCGTTTTCTGTTTATTTCTGTTTTTTAATTCACCTGCATTGTTTCTTTCATTTTTTTTTTTTTTTATTCCCCGTTTTTTGTTTTTCTATTTTGTTTTAGTTCTCCGTTAAGTTTCTTTTTTTTTTTTTTACTTGCCCAGGTTTTTTTATTCTTCTTATATTTAGTTTCTCCGTTTGCTGTGGTTTTTTTTTCTTTCTTTTTTTAGTACGTGTGTGCTGTAGCGTGACTGGTGTGTGTTTTCTTTCACTATTTTTTTTTATTCCTCCTATCTAGCTTTTTTTTTTTTTTTTTTTAGGGAGGGTTTGTCTTTTTTGTAATTCTTTGTTTCCTTCTTTGTTCTTTTTTTACAATTCGCAGTAGTACGTTAGTTAGCTGGTCTTTTTTTTTCTCTCTCAATGTTCAGATTTCCCACGCGTCACTGCACTCTTATCACTCACTTTATACTAACATTGTTATCCCTCGCTCTCATTTCATTATTTTTTTCACAATCCTGTTTTGTTTTTTCAATGGATACTTTTTTGTTATTTTACTCTCTCTCTCTCTCTCCCTCTCTTTCCGTCCCTTATTCCCTCCTTTGTCCTTTTTTCCTATACCTTTGTCGTACGCACCTTTTTATACTGTATTTTAAGGTTCCTAATTATCCTTTTGTCCCTCTTGTTCATCTATATCTATATCTATTTATCAATATTTCATAATTTCATACTTTTAGTCAGACTTTTCGAAGAGTGCATTACTTTTCACATCTTTTTATAAATTCAATCACTTCTAGTTTTTATTTCTATTTATATATAACTTTTTTTAACTGTTCAGTATCTTCTTTTTCTTTACCGTCATCATTCACCTCATTTTTTTCTCTACAACTTCGTCCTTTTCAAGTCTTTCCTGTTTTTCGTCACAAGAACGATAATTATATTTTTTCAAAGGTCCATCCACACACAAAAAATCTTCAAATTGTGTTTCGTTGGCCTTTCAAAGCAGTAGTTCCCTAACAAGCCTGTGATAGTCTCGCTTCTGTAGTTCCGAATCAGCAGAAAAAGGTTCATTCAAGGCTCCAAACTTAATTTCGTTTTTGTCATTCGAAGCAATTCACAAAATGAGGACGATTGGAAAATTTTCTCTATTTTTTTCATGTACCGTACGAGGCATTACGTGTTTAGAAAAATAATGCTTCAGTATGTGTCCCGTTTCGAAGCTCCGAATCAGCAGCAGGCGCGTGACGGTCAAGGGTTCGGGTGTGTTTCGTGCACCGTTCGAAGCAGGGGAATAGCGTCACTCTTTGTCCCCGAACCTGAATGGCAACACTGATTAATAGTAAAGTGTTTCGAACGTGTCTTTTACAGCACGGGACAGCACGTGATTCTGGATACTTGGTTCTTCACCTGACCAAAAAAGGAAAAGGTGCAAACGAAGAGGTTATTCAGTACTGCAATTATTCAAATCACAGGAAATATTATACACTTATTTTCATCTGTTATTTATACACGTTTTATACACGTCCCTTCACTTAGTTCCGAAGGCCACGACGCATTGACTCCCAATATACAGATACACTGGTGGGTTTTTTTTCTTTTTTGGCACTTATTGGCTTAGAACTTTAAATCACTCGGTCATATAATTTCACTTCGTTCAGAACATTTAGAGTTTCAGATGTTTTCGTTTCGTTCCTAATCAGCGTTTGTCTGCATAGTTATCTTGCATAGAAATGATAACACGATCCATCATTGCTCCTCGAATCTCAATATATCCCTTCACCAAAGGTAATATTATCAGGTAACAATAGTGAACCTCCATAAACCATATTTTTTCACTCTCTTTCTCTTTCCACAAAACGAAAAGTACAGGTAAAGATGGTTAGTTTTTTAATCAGTTTTTTGGGGAGAAGTCAAGATGTCTTTTTTCCTTTTTTTTCTGTTAGCCGAGAGCACTGCAGAGGAGAAGAGGAGAGGAGAGAAAGGGGAAGAAAAGGCTTAGTGAAATGTCTAGTACTTGTGACGTCTGATTATCATAACTTTGTCCATTTTTTTCTGGCTCACCTTTTTAGTTACCCAAGTTCTTCTTCATCTGAACCGTCTGAGTCCGTGTGTCCGCCTGTCTGTATGTCCTCAGATCTCACGCTTCATCTTCGCTCTGGAAAGATAAGACAAAAAATGTTGATAATAGTGATGAATGATGATACTAGTGAAGTGGTAGTAGTAGTAGTAGTAGTAGTAGTAGTAGTAGTAGTAGTAGTAGTAGTAGTAGTAGTAGTAGTAGTAGTAGTAGTAGTAGTAGTAATAATAGTAGTAGTAGTAGTAGTAGTAGTAGTAGTAGTAGTAGTAGTAGTAGTAGTAGTAGTAGTAGTAGTAGTAGTAGTAGTAGTAGTAGTAGTAGTAGTAGTAATAATAATAGTAGTAGTAATGGTGGTGATCTCTCTCTCTCTCTCTCTCCTCTCTCTCTCTCTCTCTCTCTCTCTCCTCTCTCTCCTCTCTCTCTCTCTCTCTCTCTCTCTCTCTCTCTCTCTCTCTCTCTCTCTCTCTCTCTCTCTCTCTCTCTCTCTCTCTCTCTCAAAAATTTTACTGCACAGGGAACGAAGGACAATTTTTCAATCCTCAAGTTAGCATAATCTTATCTTATTCAATAAAATTATAGGTAATCATCCAAATGGCCCACGTACCCCACCAAATTTCGAGGGAGACACGCCCCTCACAGCCCCCCCCCTCCCCGTCCATAAAAAAAAACCTCGAGTACAGGCCGCATCGTGAAGCAGAAACACACACAAACACAACACACACACACACACACACACACACACACACACACTCACACACACACAGACACACACACACACAGACACACATACACACACACACACACACACACACACACACACAAGGGAATAAATGAGTAAACAAGGACACAAACTTCCCTCGTGTTTGGGAGGAGGATCTTGTTAAGGAGAAGGAGGAGGAGGAGGAGGAGGAGGAGGAGGAGGAGGAGGAGGAGGAGGAGGAGGAGGAGGAGGAGGAGGAGGAGGAAGAGGAGGAGGAAGAGGATACTAAGAGAAGCACAAATATTTCAACAAGCATACTTCATAACCGAAAAAAAATTTCTTATATTAAATTCTCCTCTCTCTCTCTCTCTCTCTCTCCTCTCTCTCTCTCTCTCTCTCTCTCTCTATCTCTCTCTCTCTCTCTCTCTCTCTCTCCTCTCTCTCTCTCTCTCTCTCTCTCTCTCTCTCTCTCTCTCTCTCTCTCTCTCAAGTAGAAAATGGTTACAGTTCACGCGACTAATTCCTCTAATTATCAAATCTTTCATATCATCATTTTTTTCGAACTCTTTCATTTTGATCCATTAGTGCGTTGTCACAACTTTTCATCCTATTCTCACGTTGCCTTTTATCTCAATTTGCTTCGTCGTTCATATCTCGTCATATTTAGTCACAAATTCGTTGCACAGGTGTCGGAATATAATGCTGCCGCCC
The DNA here is from genome assembly GCA_016584305.1 of Chionoecetes opilio. Taxonomy (NCBI): domain Eukaryota; kingdom Metazoa; phylum Arthropoda; class Malacostraca; order Decapoda; family Majidae; genus Chionoecetes; species Chionoecetes opilio. Next base: position 11,377 of record JACEEZ010021564.1, read on the forward strand.
ACGTGTGTCTGCCTGACCACACCCGTCGAGACACAGGTGTGGGGAAGGAAGGAGGGGGAGGAAGGGGAGGAGGAGGGGGAGGAAAGAGGAGAAGGAAAGGAAGGAAGGAGGAGGAGGAGGAGGAAGGGGAGGAAGGAGGGTGGAGGGAGGAGGGGAGGAAGGAAGGAAGGAGGGGGAGGAAGGGAAGGAAGGAGGGGAGGAAGGAGGGGGAGGGGGGAAAAGGAGGGGGAAAGGGGGGGAAAGGGAAAGGGAGGGGAGGGAGGAGGGAAGGAAGGGGGGGGAAAGGAAGGGGGGGAGGGAAGGAGGGGGGGAGGAAGGGAAGGGAAGGAGGGGGGGAAAGGGAAAAGGAAAGGAGGGGGAGGAAGGAGGGGAGGGAGGAGGGGGAGGGAGGGGGGGGAGGGAGGAGGGGAGGAGGGGGGGGAAGGACAGGAGGGAGGGAAGGAGAGGAGGGCGAGGAAGGGAAGGAAGGAGGAGGATGGGGGAAGGAGGAGGGGAGGGAAGGAGGGGAGGGAGGAGGGGGAGCGAGGAAGGGAAGGAAGGAGAAGGAGGAAGGAAGGAAGGAGGGAAGGAAGGGGAGGAAGGAGGGGGAAGCGAGGAAGGGAGGAAGGAGGAGGAGGAAGGGAAGGAAGGAGGGGGAGGAAGGAGGGGAGGGAAGGAGGGGGAGCGAGGAAGGGAAGGAAGGAGGAGGAGGAAGGGAAGGAAGGAGGGGAAGGAAGGAGGGGAGGGAAGGAGGGGGAGCGAGGAAGGGAAGGAAGGAGGAGGAGGAAGGGAAAGGAAGGAGGGGGAGGAAGGAGGGGGAGGGAGGAGGGGGAGGGAGGGAGGAGGGGGGAAGGAAGCTCTACCTGTGACAGCATTGCCAAAAAAAATCGAGAAAATATCACAAATAATACCTCGCGTCACCATACGGTTCCAATAGTTGCCATAATTTGCATTCACACACCTGTTGCCATAGCGGAGTGCAGGTAAGGCACGAGCACACCTGTTGATTGACTTATTTAGTGTTGCCATACTTAGTGTTTCTAAGTATAAGTTTAAGTACTAATTAGTGCTATGCTTCATTGGACACCTCTTGAGTGACTTTTTATTAGTGTTGCCATAATTAGTGTTTATCGTTTATCGTATAGTGCCATAATTATAGTGTTTTATAGTTGACACCTGTTGCCTGGCCCTATATGTCGTTCCATACCTGTCGCCTGGCCCTATATATATATATAATATATATATATATATATAGATTATATATATATATATATAGATATATAATATATATATATATATATATACTAGATTATATATAGATATATATATATTATATATATATATATATCATATATATATATAATATATATATATATATATTTTTTTTTTTTTTTTTTTTTTTTTTTTTTTTTTTTTTTTTTTTTTTTTTACATTACAAAAAATGGCCAATGCACAAAAAAAAATGGGTAACAAAAACCCCGCTTATTTGCCAGTCCCTATAAAGAAGACAAAAAGAGAAAAAAAATAAAAAAGAGGGTGACAATTTAGTTGGGAGGTGTCTTGTTCTCCTCTTTTAAAAAGTTTTAAGTCTGGGAAAAGGGGGAAAAATGAAACGGAAGAGATTTCCCAGAGTTTCCCAGTGAAGGGAAAAAGAGTAAAGATACTGATTAACTCTTGCATTAAGAAAGGACAGAAAGGGATGAAAATGAGTAAAAAGTCTTGGCAGCGAGGCCGGGGAGGGGGGGGGGGGCATGCAGTTAGCAAGATCAAAAGAGCGTGGCATAAAAAAACGTAGAAAGAGAAAGAGAACCAACATTGCGGCGGTGATTAAAGTTAAAGACAGTCAGTCAGAGGAGGGGATTTGATGAGAGAAAAGATTTTGACTCAACTGTTTAGGGAGCTGTAGAGTGGATCTCCCCAAACATGGAGACATACTCCTACATGGGGGATAAGGCCCCCTGTGAGGAAGCAATTGGGAGGGGAAAAAAAAAAAGGACACAGACGCCACGGGACACCAACTTCTTAGAAGCTTTTAGCAAGAGATGAGATGTGAGTTTTCCATTTCAGATTTTTTAAAGATAGCCCTAGAAAAAGGGAGACAGGGAGTGTCATTGAAAAGAGGGGATAGTTTGGAAAGTTTTGTCGAGTAGATAGGTGAAAAAATTGGGTTTTTGAGGTTTGAAAAAAACTAGGTTTGCTTTGCCCCAATCAAAAAATTATAGAAAGATCAAAGTTAGGGCTGGTGGCATCTCTCCGTGAATAAATTAGTCCTGTTGATTTTGGACGTCTAATAAACGACTTTGAAAAATGCAGGGTAGAATATGTCTTCCACACCTTTTGCCCTTTATTCGCCCACACCTGTCACGGGTCAATATGCGCTTCCCGCACCCCTGTCATCCGCCTGACCTAGGGGGGTTGCCCCCCCCCCGGCGGGGCGTAGGGGGGGCGCACAACGTCCTTTAACGCCACTGCACACGATGGAACACGTCCCCCCCGGTTTTGTCTCACGATTGGGGAAAGCTCTCTCTCTCCTCCCCTCTCTCCCTCTTCTTTTCCTCTCTCTCTCTCTTCTCTCTCTCTCTCTCTCTCTCCTCTCCTCTCTCTCTCTCCTTTTCCTCTCTCCCTCTCTCTCTCTCTCTCCTTTTTTTTTTTACTTTATGTTAAATTTTCTTAAAAGCTGTACAGTCGAGCTTAAACTGGATACTGAAAACTTTTTTTTGATTTATGGGAATGTGAGTTTTTCCTGGGTTAACTCTCTCCTCTCTCCCCTCTCTCTCTCTCTCCTCTCTCCTCTCTTCTCCCCTCTCTCTTCTCTCTCTCTCTCTCTCTCTCTCTCCTCTCTCTCTCTTTATTTCCTTCTTTTTTCTTGTTCTTCCCCCCCCCCGGCCCGGTTCCCCCCCTTTTCCTCCCCCCCCTTAAAAAATTGGGAAAAAAAAGCCAAATAACCCCCCCCCAGAAAAATTTCGACGAAACCCCAGCCCGGTATTTGCCCGGACCATTTAAAATTGTTCCGGCATTTTGGGGTTTTAAAGGCCAAAACCTTCCTCCCCAGCCCCTTGGCCAAACGAAACCCTTCCTTGTAAGTTGGGTACCTTAGGCCCCCTTTTTATTTAAAAAGCAAATTTTTAATACCCCTTTTAGACCCGACAAACTTTTTGGGAATTGGTAATTTGATTTTTAGGTAAAACAAAAATTTTTATTATATTTTTAAACTTTCACTACACTATTTAAAACCATATCTTCCTCTACTTTATCAACAACACGATTTTACATAGCCAAGGAAAGATCTGGGCGTGAAGGGGTTAATAAAGTGTTATTCTTCCTAATATTTTTATAGTCTAAGGATATTTCCCAGCAAATTACAATAAGTATACGCAAAAATATAACTAATCGACGGTAATGTAACTTTTAACACAGCGACACATGCGTTATTTATCCTTCTTTATCTGAATTTTTTTTATAACAACGTATGTTTCTCTACTGAATATAATTAGTGTGAAAAAAATATAGGTAATTGATGTTAAGCTTATCTTTCAAGCGATAAATTGGTAGTTAGTCTAAATTTGACCTCCCTTAGTAATCCCTATATCCCAGATCCCCCCTTTTTCCCCGGGCCCTTCCTCCTTCCCCCTTTTTTCTCCCTTCTTCTTTTTTTCCCCCATAAGGATCCCCTTTTTCCCCCCTTTTTTCTCTTCCCTCTACTTTCTCCCCGTAAAAAATTTTTCCCTTCCTTCCTTCCCCCCTCCCCCTTCCCCTTCCCCCCCTCAAAAAAAAATCCTTTCCCTTTCCTTGCCTTCTTTCTCCCCATCCTTCCTTATTTTCTCCCCCTACAAATATATTCCCTTCCTTCTTGTCCTTCTTTCTCCCCCTACAAAGATCCTTCCTTCCTTCCTTCCCCTTCCTTCCTTCCTTTTTCCTTTCCCTTTTCTTTTCCCCTTTTTTTTTTTCCCCCCCCCCATAGATAACAGGCCTAGTAGTGATATATAGGCGCCATAAGTACGAGGGAGGAGGCGTCTGGCACCCTCCTGAAGCCCACTCTTTACGACGTCGAAGTGAAAAACTACACGTGTCAATATTGTTTTTAGGCTTGGAGAGGAGAGAGAAGAGAGAGAGAGAAGAGAGGAAGGAGGAGAGAGAGAGGAGAGAGAGAGAGGAGAGGAGAGAGAGAGGAAGAGAGAGAAAAAGAAGGGGGGTGAAGATAAAATGAAGGGGGAGAGAGAAGAGGGTGTTCTAGGGGAATAGGGAAAAGAGAGAGGGGAGGGAAGGTAAAATGGGAAGGAAAAGAGGGAGGGGGAGAAAGGGGAGAGAAAGAGAGGGAGAGAGAGAGAGAAAGAAGAAGAGGAGAGAGGGGAGAGAGAGAGAGAGAGAGAGAGAGAGAGAGAGAAGGAGAAGGGGGAGAGAGAAGAGAGGGAAAGAGAAAAGAGGGGAAAGGGGAAGAGAGAGAGAGAGAGAGGAAGAAGAGAGAGAAAGAGAGAGAGAGAGAGAAAAGAGAGAGAGAAAAAAAAAGAGAGAAGAGAGAGAGAGAGAGAAGAGAGGGAGAGGAGAGAGAGGGGGGGGGAGAGAGAAAATGAGAGAGAGAGGAGGGAGAGAAAAAGGAGAGAGAGAGAGAGGAGAAAAGAGAGAGAGAGAGGAGAGGGGGGAGAAAGAGAGTGGGAAAAAAGGAAAGGGTATGGAAGGGACATGGGGAAGAGAGAAAGAAAGGAGAAGGGGGGAAAGAAGAAAGGAGAAAGAAAGGAGAAGGGAAAGGGGAAAAGGGAAGAGGGAGAAGAGAAGGTGAGGGGAAGAGAAAGAGAAGAGAGAGGGAAAGGAGGAAGGGAGGAAGAAAGGGGGGGGAGAGGGAGGGGAAAAAGGAAGGAGGAAGGGTTTTGTAGGAGGAAAAGGAAATATGAGGAGAAAAGGGGGGAAGGAAAAAGGAAAAAAAGGGAGGGAAAAAAAAAGGAAGGGGAAGAGGGGAAGAAAGGGGGGAGGAAAGGAGGGAAGGAAAAGGAGGGGGAAAGGGGAAAAGGAGGGGTAAGGGAAAAAAAGGGAAAAAAGGGAGGGAAAGAAAGGGTCAAAGGGAAAGAAGAAAAACAGAAAAAGTGGAAATTCTAAGGTTTTTTGAAGGGGGGTTTTGTTGTTTGGGTTTTTTTTGTTAGGAAAAGGTGGTGGGGGAAGGGGAAAAATTCATAATTTTAAAAATTTTGTTTTTAAAAAATTCTAAAAAAGGGGGGGGGGGGTTGGGGGTTTTTTAAAAAAAGGGGGGGGGGGGGAAAAATTCATAAGGGGGGGAGGAAAAAAGGGAAAAAAGAAAAAAAAGGGGGGGAAAAGGGGAAAAGGGGGAAAAAAAAAAAAAAAGAAAGGGAAAAGGGAAATTTCAAGGGAAAGGGGGAAAAAAAGGGGGAGGAAAAAGTTAAAAAAGGTATGATTGGGTTTTGTTTTTTTTTTCTTATTAAATTTTTTTCTTTTTAAATAAGTTTTTTATTTCTTTTTTTTTTTTTTTTTTTTTTTCCTTTTTTTCCCCCCCCCCCCCCCCCCCCCCCCCCCCCCCCCGGGGGAAAAAAAGGGGGGCCCCGGGGGCAAAAAAAAAAAAAAAAACAACGCTTTTTTCAAAAACTTTTTTTTTTTTAAAAAAAAAAAAAAAAAAATTTTTTTTTTTTTTTTTTTTTTTTTTTTTATTAAAAACTGGGGGATAAAAAGTCCCTTTTTTAAAAAAAAGTTAAAAAAGACTCAAAAAAAGGGGGACAAAGGCTTTTTTTGGAAAAAAAAAATTTTCTCTGCGAGGTATAGGATCCCAGTAGAAAAAGGCAGTAAGTAGATATTTAAGGTAAATTGGGTAAAGGAGGAAGACTGTATGTGTGTGGAGGTGTTTTTTTTATAGAAGAAAAGGTAGAAGACTGGAGGCAAGGGTAAAGTTTCGAGGGTAATGGGTGAGGGGAAAGAATGGGGAGGTTGTTTGGTAAGAGGGAGGGGATAGGAAGGGAAGGAAGGGTTCATGGAGGAAAGGGAGGGAAGGGGATGATTGGAGGGGTTTATGAAGGGAAGGGAAGGGAAGGGAAGGGTAGGGAAAAAGGGGTTCATAGAGGGAAGGGAGGGAAGAGAAGGGAAGGGAAGGAAAGGGAAGGGAAGGGAAGGGAAGGGAAGGGAAGGGAAGGGAAGGGAAGGGAAGGGAAGGGAAGGGAAGGGTAGGGAAAGAAGGGTTCATAGAGGGAAGGGAGGGAAGGGAAGGGACAGAGAAACACGTGGACTATAAATTAAGGTTATTGGATTAGGAGTTTTTGTTGTTGGTGTTTGTTCTTCACTTAGTTAGGATGGGTTCGTGTTGAAAGTCAAGTTCTATTTACTCTCTCTCTCTCTCTCTCTCTCTCTCTCCTCTCTCTCCTCTCTCTCTCTCTCTCTCTCTTCTCTCTCTCTCTCTCTCTCTCTTCTCTCTCTCTCTCTCTCTCTCTCTCTCTCTCTCCTCTCTCTCTCTCTCTCTCTGTGTGGAACAAACTTCCAGATGATGTAAGGAATAAAGAATTAAATCCATTTAAACTGCAAATAAAAGAAAAGTTGAAAAGTAACTATTAAAATTAATTTATTATTATTATAATTGAGATTTGTATAATTAATGTGATAATTATCATTGCTATCGTTATCAGTACTATTATGTATGAGTACTGTTATGGTATGAATGCTTGTTTGTGTATATTCTTTAATATACTTATTAAATTTAATTAATTTAATTGATTAAATTAAGTAGTATATTCAGTAGGGAATATTAATTTATTAATTTAATTTAGTTTTTCATATGAAAAATTAGCATTAGGCCGTCATACACGCTACATCTGCTGACCTCTTATAATAGCATAAAGTCCATAAAGAGTTAAGACTCAATGGACAAAGGCTTTTACATTTTCTCTACATGTATAATAACTTGTATAATATTAAGGCCAATAAAATTATCCCAAACAATCAATCAATCAATCATCTCTCTCTCTCTCTCTCTCTCTCTCTCTCTCTCTCTCTCTCTCTCTCTCTCTCTCTCTCTCTCTCTCTCTCTCTCCTCTCTCTCCTCTCTCTCTCTCTCTCTTCTCTCTCTCTCTCTCTCTCTCTCTCTCTCTCTCTCTCTCTCTCTCTCTCTCTCTCTGCAGTCTCCAGGAAGGCAACAAATGGTCCGGTATTTCATGGTCTCCCCGGTAATTGGCAGCGGTGGGACACACGCTTAGTTCCGCCCAACAAGCAATACTATGGTAATCGCTGTCTAGGAGCTAAGAAACAAAACGGAGCGCTCACCAAGACTGACTTCGCTAAATGTTGAGTTCTTACGTATATTCAATTGTATATTAAAATTACGTATATTAAATTGTGTAATACTTTGGTTGACAAGATTAATAAATAAATAAAAAAGTGAGTTGATGATAAATTTATAAATGAATAATAATAATAATAGCAACTGTGTGTATTCGTGTGAGGTTGTGGATATATGTTTCTTATCTTTTATATTTATTATCTCCTTTGTTTCCCTTATCATTATCATTTTAATTATAATTTCTTGCATACTAGGGTTGCGTTGGGAATACTCGTAAAAATAATAACCTTTAATCTAAATTTGGTAAACCTTAGTGTGTGTGTGTGTGTGTGTGTGTGTGTGTGTGTGTGTGTGTGTGTGTGTTGTGTGTGTGTTTTGTGTGTGTGTGTGTGTTGTGTGTGTTGTGTGTGTGTGTGTGGTGTGTGTGTGTGTGTGTGTGTGTGTGTGTGTGTGTGTGTGTGTGTGTGGTGTGTGTGTGTGTGTGTGTGTGGTGTGCGTGTGTTGTGTGTGTGTGTGTGTGTGTGTGTGTGTGTGTGTGTGTCTGTGTCTGTGTGTGTGTGTGCAAGCGCTGTTTTGCATACTAACAAGGTTTATCATTTTACAGTATTAAGAATTTCCTTTCCCATATTCCATCCCGTGCTTTAGCTTCCTCCCTCTTTCCCCTCCCTTCCCCTCTCTTTCCCCTCCCTCACCTCCTTTCTCTCCTCTTTACTACTCCTCTTATGGCCATACTTTCCTCAGGATATAAAGGGGAGGAAGAAGGGGAGGTAAATGGAGACGAGGGTGGGAAAGAGGGGAAGGAGATGGGGGAGGGAAGGAGATGAGGGAAGAGGGGAAGGAGGTGTATGCTAGGGGAAGATAACACTGAGTCACGTCTCCCCATTACTCCCCTTGACCCCTCGCTTCCCCTCACTTCCCCTCTCTTGGTGTTCTTGAGCACTATCACTTTACAGCAGCTACCCTCTCCATCCCCTTACCTTCCCCTCTTCGCCATCCAAGCCTACTACTTCACTACAAATATTCTTCATTTCCCCTTTTCCATACACCCATTTATCCTTTCAAACCCTAAAAACATTACTCTTTCCCTTTAAAATACTTAAAAATACCTTAAATTCCTTAGAAACAATATTCTTCCTCTCTTTACCTAAATACTTTTTTCTACACTTAAAATCCATCCGTTTCCCCACGTCTACAGTCTATCATATTGCTCTCTTCCTTTCCTTTCTTACATTTTATAACGCATACTCCACCCATTCCCAGATATTCCACCCCATTAACTATCAAATCCTCTCCTCCATGCTACTACTACACTCGCTTCCCCTTCACAAAAAAAAAAAAAAAAAAAAAAAAACGAACATTGCCCTCCTCCTCCTCTCCTCCTCCTCCTCCTCCTCCTCCTCCTCCTCCTCCTCCTCCTCCTCCTCCTCCTCCTTCTCTTCCCTTATACCAGGACTCAGTAAGGTGCACAGTCTCCGGGTGTGAAACAGTCTCATATTTCTTGCTTCGAACCTCATATTTCGGACCATTTCTCGAGCTAATGTGTCTCTGGAGAGTCTGCTTCTCTCTCTCTTCTCTCTCTCTCCTCTCTCTCTCTCTCTCTCTCTCTCCTTCTCTTCTCCTTCTCCTCTCTCTCTCTCTCTCTCTCTCTCTCCTTCTCTCATCTCTCTCTCTCTCTCTCTTCCTCCTCTCTCCCTCTCTCTCTCTCTCTCTCTCTCTCTCGCTCTCTCTCTCTCCTCCTCTCTCTCTCTCTCCCTTCTCCCCCTGACCCCTTCCTATAGCTGGAATCCCTCTTTCCTCCACTTTCCCCCTCTCCTTTTCAAACCAGTGCCCCCATCATCTGTCCCCTCTCAAATTTTTCCACCTAATTCAATTCTTTTCCTCTCAACTTGAGTTACTCCCACTCTCTTCTGATTCACCCCGCCTATGTTTCCCCCTCAACTCTGACTAACAGTGCAGGATTGAGAAGGTACGAGAAAGAATGAGGCGACCAAAAATTTTTTTTATTCTCAAATTTAGTTCCATCTTCGACGTTTCTGGTGTAGCGCCATGTGGAAGAAAAGTACTGATTGAAGAGAGAGAGAAAGAGAGAGATAAGAAATGGTAATGAGCAACAACGGAAAAGAAATGGTAATTTTCCTCTTACATGACGTCTGTTTTCATTATGTTTCAGTGTGTGAGAATATAGAGAAGGCAATTCTAAGGGACATAAACCACTTAAAATCAAACGTAAATTCACTTCGAATAATAAATGTTTCAGGTACATTCACAACTTTTAATTTAAATTTCCATAATTCGAGCAAGTTTGAATTATCCTTAGCCTTACTAGTGGGAGTCCGAACTCTCCCATGCGGTGCGTGCCGCGGCTGCCCAGTGTGATCTGATATATGATAATTATCGTATATATACGATAGGCGAGGAAAAAGGCGGGAGGGGGAGGAGGAAGAAGGGGAGAGGAGGAGGAAAAGAGGAACGGGAAGGGAGGACGAGGAGGAGGAAGGAGGGGAAAAAGGGAGGATAAGGAAGTAGGTGGGACAAGCAAGGGAGGAGAGGAGGAGGAAGGAGGAGAATTCGGGGAGGAAGAACTTTTTTTTTTTAAGTATCCTTCGCTTTGTATACAATCCTTCAGAGTCCTTCACAGGCCTCTTCACTCCTTCACACATCCTACAGGAGCCATGGGAGGGCATTGAAAGTCCCACAGGATTGCTATTGTATTCCTAGGTTTTTTAAGTACTTTGACAATCGCATGGGTGGCTCAAATAGGGATTAATAATGATAGTACTGATACTTAAAATACTAATACTGATCATTGTATTGAAGTAATGATTAATCTAGCAATTCCAATCATATTTTTATCTCTTGTAGTAAGTTTTGTCTAATTTGTGGTGTTTAAGGAATATCTGGAAATATCATGTCATTGTGAATTGGCTGAAATAGGGACTTCTAATCATTGTACCTGAAAACTGACTCCAGATTCGTGTTCAGCATGCCCAAAAACTGCTATGAACAAATTTTCAAGCAAATCTATTTTTCAAAAAATATTTCACATTTTGCAAGGGGGGTGAAATAGAGACTTCTAATAATTGTAACTGAAAACTGACTACATATTCGTGTTCAGCACGCCCGATAACTGTTAGGAACAAATTTTCGAGGAAATCTACTTTTCAAAAAATATTGCAAATTTTGCAAGGGGTTACCCCTTGCAAAATTTGCAATATTTATTGAAAAATAGATTTGCTTGAAAATTTATTCCTAGCAGATTTCGGGCATGCTGAACACGAATCTGGAGTCAGTTTTCAGGTACAATTATTAGAAGTCCCTATTTCAGCCCATTCACAATGACAATGAAACTTTCAGATATTCCTTAAAAACCACAAATTTCAAAGGTTTTTTTTCAATAACTAACAAAACTATGGCAGATACGTGCAAAATATATAGAGAAGTAAATATGAAGTAGATCAAGGGCTATTACTTTGCGAAAAGCAAAAAAATATTGATTGGAAAATAACCGAGAAAATAGCATATTCGTACATTTATACAAAATATCTATTTTGTCGACAACCATGAGGTGTTTTGACAAACCGATTACTGCATCATGTAGAACACGTCAAGATGAACCTTTTTACTTCGTTAAGGTTGCTTCTACGACTCATAGTTATGCGGCAAAATAAACAAAAACCTGATCGTCGTTAATTTTGGATTATTTTTGACCAGCCAGAAATCCGAAAGTGTTTTTTTCGCTAGATAATTGTAAATTCCGGGAATACAATTGTAGATCCATCCATTTACAATAACTTTTGATGGGTAAGTGTTGCTGTGTGAGAAACAAGTTGGGAGCTGAACGGGAAAAAAGTAACTATATGTTTATAATTCAGAAACCG
>JACEEZ010021564.1:37500-60935 GCA_016584305.1 Chionoecetes opilio
TGCTGATCACTGAGGATGAACTGCGACGAGCTCTCACCAGGGGGTAATTATTACAGGTATTTATTCAAAGCATTACACACCACAAAACACACACGTTTTCATTCAAAGCATTACACACACACACACCACACATGTATTCATTCAAAGCATTACACACACACCACACACACACACATGTATTTATTCAAAGCATTACCACACCCCACACCCCATGTATTCATTCAAAGCATTACACACACACACACACACACACACACACATGTATTCATTCAAAGCATTACCACCACACACACAACACCGTATTCATTCAAAGCATTACACACACACACACATGTATTCATTCAAACTTTAAACAACCAAAACATGTATTCATTCAAAGCATTACACACACATGTATTCATTCAAAGCATTACACACACACACACATGTATTTATTCAAAGCTTTACACACCAACACACAAAATGTATTCATTCAAGCATTACACCCCAAACCACCACATGTATTTATTCAAAGCATTACCACACACACATGTATTCTTTTCAAAGCATTCCCACACACACACACACATGTATTTATTCAAAGCATTACACACACACACATGTATTCTTTTCAAAGACCTTACACACACACACACATGTATTCATTCAAAGCATTACACCCCCACACACACACACATGTATTCATTCAAAGCTTTACACACACACACACACACACATGTATTCATTCAAAGCATTACACACACACACACACACATGTATTCATTAAAAGCATTACACAACACACACACACACACATGTATTCTTTCAAAGCTTTACACACACACACACACACATGTATTCATTCAAACATTACACACCCCCACACACACACATTATTCATTCAAGCTTATACACACACACACACACACATGTATTCATTCAAAGCATTACACACACCACATGTATTCATCCAAAGCTTTAACACACACACACACATGTATTCATTCAAAGCATTACACACACACACACACACATGTATTCATTAAAAGCATTACAAAACACACACTGTATTCATTCAAAGCATTACACACACACAATGTATTCATTCAAAGCATTACACACACACACACACACATGTATTCATTCAAAACATTACACACACACACACACACATGTATTCATTCAAGCTTTATACACACACACACCCCACACACACTTTGTATTCATTCAAAGCATTACCACACACACACACTGTATTCATTCAAAGCATTACACACACACCAAAACATGTATTCATTCAAAGCATACACCACACACACACATGTATTCATTCAAAGCATATACACACACACACACACACACATGTATTCATTCAAAGCATTACACACACACACACACACATGTATTCATTCAAAGCATTACACACACACACACATGTATTCATTCAAAGTATTATACACACACACACACACACCACACACAATGTATTCATCCAAAGCATCACACCACACACAACATGATTCATTCAAAGTATTATACACACACACACACTGTATTCATTCAAAGCTTTACACACACACACACACACACATGTATTCATTCAAGCATTACACAACACACACACATGTATTCATTCAAAGCATTACACACACACACACATGTATTCATTCAAAGTATTATACACACACACACACACACACACAATGTATTCATCCAAAGCATCACACACACACACACACACATGTATTCATCCAAAGCTTTACACACACACACACATGTATTCATTAAAAGTTTATACACACACACACACACACACACACCCACGTAATCATTCAAAGTATTACACACACACACATGTATTCATTCAAAGCATTACACACACACACACACACATGTATTCATTCAAAGTATTTTTAAACACACACACACATGTATTCCTTCAAAGCATTACACACACACACTACCCATGAAATTTCATTCAAGCATTACACACACACACACACAATGTATTCATTCAAGCATTACACACACACACACACACATGTATTCCTTCAAAGCATTACACACACACATACACATGTATTCATTCAAAGCATTACACACAACACCACAAAACATGTATTCATTCAAAGCATTGCACACACACACACACACACACACACACACACACATGTATTCATTCAAAGCATTACACACACACACACACACACACACGTACAGTATTCATTCAATGCAATATACTGTACTCTTCTTCTTCATTTAAATCCTTCTATAATGATGGGCCACTATTATTATTGGCATCATTATGTGTTGTAGTTGTTGTTATGTTGTTGTTGCAGGTGATATTGGTGCTCCAGACTTCCACAAGGTCAGGTTCATGGACTGAGCGACGTGTTTCTATAGTAACAGGGGCATTTATAACCTTTATATAGGCCTTTTATAACATTTTATTCCCTATAGCAACATTTTGTTGCCTTTCTGCTCACTCTCTGGGATCTTCGTCTCCACAAAGCTGCCACAAATGTTATTTTACCACTCCTACACTTTTATGGGAAGCACTTCATTGTTTTTCTGGCGGGGATCTCAACCAGTGACATATAGTTGTGTGTCTGTATTCTATGTATTTACTTTTTCAGCTTAATGTTACTACTAGGGTCTCGTTTTCCATGCATACACAGTAACCCTCGCTATAACGGACAATTTGGGGGAGGGTGATCGATATATGCGATACTCCGTTATATCCGAAGAAGTAGACGGGGCAGCTGATTTGAAGGCATGGTCTTCTTGCTTCTATAAGGGTAGGGAAGGTAGGATAGGGTAAGGTAGGGTAGGGTAAGCTTCTTGAAGGTAGGCAGGTAGGCGGGTTTCACACGTGGAACGAGAGGTAACGCGAGTGAGAGCTACGGCGAGGGAAAACCGCACGGTATAAGCGGTACATACTTTGCTTATGTGGTCGTTTCAAATCTGCCTGAATTATTCTGTCTCTCTCTCTCTCTTACTTTCTTGACTTTTTATCATTGAAAGCTTAAAACAATATAAACAAACTTGTAGTGGCAAAAATATTAAACAAAAATAATCATACTAATGGAGAAAAATGTTTTTTAATTCTTCATTACTAATATTACTTTCTGGAGGAAGAAGGGGAAAGGAAGTGCCAAGAAAAAGAGAGGAGGAGGAGGAAGAGTAATAATGATAATAATATTGTATTTCTTCTAGGTCTGTTCTTTGGCGATGCATGTTGAACCTATTATCACCTCTCTCTCTCTCTCTCTCTCTCTCTCTCTCTCTCTCTGGGACGCCATTGCTGCCTCTGGACGTCAACAAGACCGCGATCGAGCTCTCCCGTTTCTGGGAAGTTTTGCGGGATCTAGCGAGCTGCTACCCTTCTGCCTTGGCTGAGATCGACAGTAAGACCCGGTCTTCTGTTTAGTGCCGTCGAGGTGTTTGAGGGTTTTGGACTTTGCTGATATTTTGCCATAAGAATTCCATACTCCTGGCCAATCCCCTCCTGTTCGAGGTTTTCGCGTCTGCGCATGCGCAGTGCGAGGAGTGTGACGTTTTGCCTTCGTCATGATTACGTCACTCTGCCCAAGCTGGTGCGGGTTGCCAACGCTCTGAGCACACCCATATTGCTGACTCGCTGAGGCGATATGGCTTACTCCGGACCTGGCTCCCTCGCTAATATGGATGCTGATCTGGCTCTCGCCGGTGATGACGCCATGTCGGAAGAGACCTGGCCCCCTCTGGCCCTCCACACACACCAGGGGTCCACCTCCGCTGCACCCCGCGGACACTCCCGGGCAACCCCTCGAGGTTGCCCCCTCCCTGTCACCCGGGCCTCCACCAAACCCCCCATTGATGATGCTTCGGACTCTGGCGGTGAACCTTCGTCTCCCGCTGCAAAAACATCCAAGCGCAACGATACTTCTTTCCAACCCCCGGTTCCTGACTACTCCCGCCCCCGCCTCGATCCCCGGAGGGCACCTTCCCAGCCTGCGCATGTCCCTCCAGCTTTTGCCCCGAGGACTGAATATGTCAAGCTCCTTTTCAGAGAGAACCCGACTGTGGATATGAAGCTTCGGTGGCTTTCTGACGTCACCAAGACGTTTCGCCTCGATCGGGAGTTGGCTGAAGGTTAAGATGCTGCTTTTTCCCTTTCCCGTTTCGTTTATATTTCACGACGACGTACTGAATCGTAGGACAGTGTCAGGAATGGTGAGTTCTTATCCTTGTCCCTGGATGTTCAGGACTCGGTCGAGAGGCCCAGAAGTTCCATACGTACCTCATCACCCGCTACCCTTCGGCGTTGCCCCTTTCCCTTTGGGCCCCGGGAGCTTCCTGGCGTCTACACTGTTCGTCGCTTCAAACAAAATGGAACACCATCAATCGGCTCGTTGTCACATGGAGCCTCCCTGACCGCCCCCCACCATATGTCGACTTCAGTTCCTCCCTTGCCTCCCATCATGTGAGCTACGACGGATGAAGGACGAGCAGCCTTAGTGCTTCAAATGCGGGGGTATCGGGCATATATCACGGTTTTTGTTTGCTGCTTCGGACCGGTGTGGGTGGTGCGCTGCTGACCACGCCTCCCGGACTTGCCATATCGCACCCCTTCCCTGCCCACCCCTACTGCTTCCACTTCTACCTCGGACCCTCTTCCATCACCCGCACCAGACACCTCAAAGTGGACATGCCCCCGTTGTCATGAACCCGGAGTCAACGTCTGGCATGGCTGTGCCACACGTGCACGCCCCGCCCCCCTCCTTCCCTGCCTACGCGTCCGCCCCCCCCACCTCCACCACCACCCCGGCCGCGACCGGGTGCCACCACATCATCTCCAGCTTCTCCCCCTCCTGATTCTGCACAAGTCCTTTCCCTTCGTGTGGCCGTTCCTCTCTGACGTCACGGTGCGCTGCGTTTTGCAGCACGTTTTTTATGCGCTTGAGCAAGCGTCGCCAGTATAGCCACTCAGTACGCCACCACCGAGCGCACCCTTGCTACTCTTGTTGAGTCTCATCAGGCCCTCCTCGCTTCTGTCACCACCCTCACAGAGAAACTGGATGCTCACACCGTAAGGTTCGGTGATAAACTGCTCGCGGAGCCATTACATCGCTCACCTCAAAGTGGTGCTCCCTCAACGTCTTCGTCCCCGCCTGCTTCCCGGAAACTTAAACCCCAAATTTCGCTAGCCGGATGCCGCTTCACGTTATCTCTTGGAATGCCCGTGGAATCAGAAATTTTCCTAAACTTACTTCACTCAAGAGCTATGTAGGGCGCCACCCCCCATGTTATATTCATTCAAGAAACTTTTGTTGGTTGCCCTGTACCTGGGGTAGGGCTCCCTCGCTCCCTGGCTATGTCTCGTATGTCCATCACGTCAGAAATGGTCCCTTTTCAGTTACATCCATTCTTCCGTACCCCATCAACTTTTGCGCCGCTCGCTGATGATACATGACCTTTCAGCTCTTTGAGATCACTGTGGGTGATGGGAGGCTTCGATTATGTAATGTTTACTCTGCCCAGGAAGGATTCATCTCTCTGCCCTCCTACACCAACGAATCATGGCATGATCTACATTGGTGATTTCAATGCCCGACACTCTGCTCTCGGTGATCACTCTCCCACTCCGATCGTAATGGGGTTTCCCCTCCTCGAGTACATCCGCCGCCCCCGCCTCACTCACTGGCCTACAGGAGGAAACTAAAGCACGCCCGTGGGGCACTCTGGACCACATTTTTACCTTCGGCCTGGTGGCATCCAACGTCGAGTGTGTTTCTATTCCAACCTCTTCTCAGACCACGTCGCTCTTTGGAATCCGGGATTCCCTACCAGCTCGACATTCCCTTCCTCATGACCGCATCCGTATCACTATTCCTCCCAAATTTGCCCTACCTACGTCTCTTACATTTCCAGCCTTCTACCCACATTTGATTTGACGTCGCCTGACAAATTGTATTCCTCCCTAGTTGACTCGACACGTGACTTCCACGCCCGCTATGTCACCAGACCGCACATTAAAAGACGCCCTGAAGCCCATGCCTGGACGCTAGATCACGCATCCTTCATGCGGAACAGAAGGCGATGGAAGATGGTCTCGCCTTCCAGAGGCAACCAACACCTGCTCGTCTACACCAGTACCAGGCGTCAGAGACGATCTTGTCGCCCTTCAGCAGTGCGTGTATACTGACTCTTGGAGGAAGTACACCGACAGCATAAATCACCAAACAAGCGTCGGATTTCCCTGTGGCACCTGATAACAGGGTTATCAAGAGGAAACCCCCCAGCGCTCTCCACCACAGCCCAGCTGAGTACGCACAGGATTGATTTGTACCTGGTCTGAACAAGCACAAACACGCAAACCCTTCCCGCCCATATTCAAGAGGCTCTCTCTTCTCACAGAAATGTTCGCACTCTCCGTTTGATGGCTGCGTTATTGCGGACGGATGAGGATGAGCCGTGCTGACATGAGGGTGAACTGCGACGAGCTCTCACCAGGTGTAAGGCATCAGCCCCCGGGGATGATGGTCTTACTTACCCGGTCCTTCGCTTACTCCTGAAGGTCCCTGACAATCCCTTGCTGCAGCTTTACAATCTTTTCTTCCGTTGGGACACGTGCCTCATGCCTGGACCTCCAGCAATTGTGCCGATCCCCAAACCTGGCACTGATAAGTTCAGACCAATTTCACTCACTTCCTGCTTCTGTAAGGTTTTCGAGCGTATCTTCCTCACCCGTCTCATGTTTCGGCTGGAGGACAAGTTATCTCCCCGTCTGTATGGTTTCCTGCCACAGAGAAGTACGCACCATTGTCTGATGGATCTGTATACTCGCCTCTCCCCCCCCCAGTGTGCTAGCTTTTTTTGACCTCAAGAGTGCATTTGATATTTCACAGAGAGGTCATCCCGATCAGCTGGTGGGAATTGGTGTCAAAGGAATCTCCTGAGGTGATCCGTGGTTACCTCCGAACAGAACCTCGCGTGTGCTTTTCAAGGGGGCGTGCAGCTCCTCCAAAGGGAAATTTGAGCTTTGGGACTCCGCAGGTGGTGTTTTAAGTCCCTTCCTTTTTAATGTCCTCGTGCACCGCTTACTCACTCTTCTTCCCGACATTCCTGGGGCGACTGTTACCTGCTACGCTGATGACATATGTGTTCATTCCAACTCTCCTGCAGATCTTCGCCTCTTCCTTCATCATTCTACGAGTCGTCTTCCGCTTGTGGCCTCATTCTCTCCCTGAGAAAAATAGAATATTTCTCCCCGGAACCCCAGAACACTTCCTGTTTTCACTGTTGGAAATATTGTTATCCCCTGTGCACGCAGTACTTGTACCTGGGAGCGCCTGTGCGGATCACCCCAGCCATACCCCGCGGCAGCGCGTTCATCCCATCGTCGACGATCTCCTACACCGGCTACAGCAGCGCATCATCCCTTTCAAATGGCTCACAAACAATGCTGCCGGAGTCTCTATTCCTGTGGCTAGGACCCTCTACATTGCTTCATACGATCAGTTTTTAGACTACCTCTCCACTGCCCTCTGTCAGCTCTCCAAGACCCCCTTTAGACCCTTTAGAAAAATTTCAGAACAGAGTGATGAGGTACATTCTTGGGTGTCCTGCCCCCCAGAATAGTCAACATGTTGGCTGAGCTCGATCTCCCCCCTCTTGTTGAGAGAATTCACGCCAATGTCTCATCCTTCAGCGTCAAGTGCCTCCACTCTCCCCATCTTACTCCACATTATTCACGTGTCCTGAGAACCTCGCTTGACCCCGCCGCACCCCGACCTCCGCTTCGTCCCGGCGTCCGCACCCTCGTAACACAGTCTGCTCCACCCTGCTGCGACTTGATCTTAATGTTCCCGTGGCTGAAGTGGATCATGGTCCTCCTCCATGGAGGGATTCCTCCGCCTCAATCTCCTTCACTCCACTTCCAAGGCAGCCCCACCACTCCTCCAGAAGCAACTGGCTCTGGAGCACATTGCGCAGTGTCCTCCTCCGTCCCTGCCGCTCCCCATCTCTACGTCGACGGCTCCCTGCAGCCAGATGGGAGCGCGGGGGCGCTGTCTACTCACTCGACGTGGCGCCACCGGAGGGAGGCTGGGGGGGCCGCAGACTACCCAACTTGTCCAGCTCTACCTACTGCGAGTTACAGGGACTCTTGCTGGCTGTCAGTCTCCTCTGTCAAAGGCGTCTGAAAGGTGTGGTCATGTGTGACTCTCAGTCTGCCCCTTTAGCCATCTCATCTCCACAAACCCCCACAACCGTTGCCTTGTTCATCAATCTTGCTTCAGTTAGTCGCAGCTCGTGACAAATTTTCTAACTATAAGGTTTTTGTGGATTCCTTTTCCCCTGTTGGAATAGCAGCCAAGAAAAAGTGGATCTCCTCGCCAAAACTGCCTGCAGCCTGCCTCTGCCTGATGGTGCTACACCCCCCCCTCCTCTGCTTCAAACAGTTGATACACTCGGCCGCTCTTCTCCCCACACTCCACCGCACGAAAAGCTGAGCGGGCTCAGAGTGTGTCTATACAGCATTATGACCACTTCCGGCTAACCCCTCCCAAGTATCGCCGACGCGGACTCATGGCTCGCAGACCAACATTGTGTCTGCCCGACTTCGGCTGGGATACCGACCTGTGTGGCAGGGCCTGAGGTGGGGGGAATTCCTCACTTCTCCTCCTGCCCAAACTGTGTGATCGCCCAGAGCCAACAGTCTTCAGCACTACTGCCTCGAGTGCCCTCTGTCAGGGACATGCTGCCTCAGGGGCAGCCCTTACTCGCTGTGTGCGACTTCCTCCTAACGGATAGTAATTTGGTGTCGTTTAGTACGTCACCCACTTTGGTGGGTGCTAATCCTTTCCTTGCCATACAACTGCGTGCCCTGCGAGACACGAATGCACTAATAATTTGATGTCCAGCATCTCTGTATGTATGACGGTGTGCCCCGTGTGTCCCGAATTAATAATTATACATGTTGGCAATATTTCATGTACTCGGCCTGTCGCTCTTTGAGCGTAATAAATTGAAGAAAAAAAAAAGAAAAAAAAATTCTCTCTCTCTCTCTCATTTTTACCTCCGCCAACGAAGTTGGAGGGGTTATGTTTTCACCCCGATCTGTCTGTCTGTCTGTCCGTCAGTTAGTGTACAAGATTTCTCGAAAAGTTACGAATAGATTTGGACCAAACTCGGTATACCAAGTCTATTTGGTATAAGGAAGAACTGATTTAATTTTGGATGAAATCTATTGACAACTATTGGCAACCAATTGATGAAATATTCGGCCGGAGGTATGTGCTCATACTGAGTGCATATATATATATATATATTTGATGAAATATTCGGACGGAGGTATGCGCTCTACTGAGTGCCCCCGCCCCCCTAGTTCCCTCTGTAATCTGTGAAATAAAACATTGAACACAATTATTCATGAAGTGGCTTTATTGATATTCTTAACAACACCTCACAAGTGGCGATGTATATGCCTGGCAAGCCCCTCACCCACCCCCACAAGCACAACCCACACACAGCCACTCCCTCCTCACAGGTGTGTCTGGATATGCCTGGCAACACGCCCCTTGGTGGGAAAAAAACACTTGCCGCAAATATACATTTTCCCTCTTTTCACCCAGGGGGGGTGAGCATGTGTGTGTTAAGACTCCTTTTGGGGGAAAATGTTTCCACAATCCGGACTAAAGTTTCTCTCACGTTGGGTCCCCATGTGGTGTTAAGAGGGTTTTTCTGGGTAAATGTTTTCCCTACCTCCTGAACTCTAAGTTTTCTCACCAGTGTGGGGAGCATTTTCGTTAAGTGCTCTTGGGGGGCAAATTTTTTCCTACATCCTGACACTCAAAAGTTTCTCTCACCGGTGGGTGAGATGTTTGTAAGATTGTTTTTGCGGGCAAATGTTTCCTACACTCCTGAACTCAAATTTTCCTCACCATGGGGTGCCCCGTTTTTGTTTTAAAGATGCTCTTTGTGTGTATATTTTTCCCTAACTCCTGACACTAAAAGTTCTCTCCCCAGTGTGGGGAGATAGTCTGTTAAGACGCTCTTCGGGGTAAATGTTTTTCCTACATCCTGACACTCAAAGTTTCCCCACCAGTGGGGTGAGCTGTGTGGTAAGATTCCTTTGTGGGTAAATTTTTTCCCCACTCCACACTCAAAGTTTCTCTCACCATTTGGGGGAAAAAACATATGCTGTTAGATAGTCTTCTGGGTAAATGTTTTCCACACTAGACACTCAAATTTTCTCTCACCAGGGGGTGAGATATATCTTTAAGATCGCACTTTGGGTAAATTTTTTCCCACACCCCTGGCACTAAAGTTTCTCTCACCAGTGTGGGTGAGCATGGTGTGTTAAGATGCTTTTGTGGGTAAATGTTTTCCTCCCACTCCGACACTCAAAGCCCTCCTCCCGTTGTGGGTGAGCATGTGGCTCCTAAGATTCCCCTTTACGAGTGAACACTTGGCCACAGGGTCAACCTCCCCCTGTCTTGCGTGTATGGGTGAGGGGTGCATTAATGCCAGCCTTGCTGAAGACACTTGCCACAGTATCAAAGGTAGGGCCACGCCCTCCATTGCAGCACTCTTTGTAAAGCCCCCCGTGGTGGGAGGCGCAGCGGTCCGCAGGAACCCCGGGGAGCCCGGGGATGAACCCAAACGTTCCCAATACAAGGGGGGCCGGGAGGAGTCCCGGCGGGGCGCCGACCTGGACTCTTCACCTCAGCACCTGTAACATGGTGGGCCCTCAGACACAAGCAGGAAGTGCTTCTTAAAGGGGGCTTCCGCTTACCCCCAAGTAAAGCCTACCAGTGTTTGCAGCCAAAGGGTAAGGCCAGCACAGGAGCCCACGCCCCCACCTTTCATTGGAGGAGTTGGGGGGTGAGTGGGTAGTGACCTTCAATGCAGGCAAGTGTAGCTAAGCTTTCACATAGGCACAACAATAATGGGGAATGGGGGAGATAATGGGGAGTGAGGAAGGGGGCTGGCTCTCTCTTCTCTCTCTCAATCAATAAAAGGCAAGGACAGAATATGAAACATGAATATTCTTCTATTCAAATTGAAATTTGCTCGGAATGTGTAAACGCAGGCTTGGAAAATTTTAATTGTAATTTAGCTTAAAATCAAAAGTAATTGTATTTGTAATTGTAAATTTACGTTTTGAAGCACAAGAATTTCAAATTTCACATAGAAAATTTCAAATTTACGTTGATATATAAATGAGAGAGAAAAGGGGGAAGAGAGAGAGAGAAGAGAGGAGGAAGGAGAGAGGAAAAGAGGGGAGAGAGGGGAGGGAAAGAGAAAAGGGAAGGGGGAGAGAGAGAGAGAGAGAGAGAGAAAGGGCATAAAACTCTTTGCACCAATCAAAAACCTTTCCATGACATAGACGCACAAGCCGGGGGGGACAAAAAATGTCGGGCAGAGCAGCCACATAGCCGGGTATTCAAGGGCGGCCCGGAGCCAAATCTGCCCCTTTCTTGATGGGTTTTTTTTTGGCCTTTTTAAGATCAGAAAAATTTAAATAATTTAATAATTTTGTTCATTTTTCTAAGTATTTACCAAATTTACTTTTAATTTTCCTGAACAGTTTGCTTAACAGACAGCTTTAAAATGTCCTTTTTTTGTCAGGGAACCCTAATGTCCAGTGACTGTCCACTGTCCAGACCGGTATACTATGCCTTAAGTAACAGACGCGGGGCCCCCGCCTCACTACCCCGTTTGCTCCTGATTTTTATTATATAATATTATATAATTTAATTAATAAATATATATATATATATATATATATTATTATAAATATATATATATGTATATTATTATATATATATATATATAATATTATATTATTAGGGACGCCCTTTGGTCCAATAAAAGTGAATTATGATATTTTGAATTGGCAGGGGTTTTTTCTTAAAAAATTTTTAAGGGGGGTTTTTCGTCTTTAACATTTTGGTTTGAGCACTTCTTGCTATGCAAAAAAGGATTTTATATTTTAGCAAAACATAGCTTTAAAGTGCGATTTTGCATAGTAAGAATTGCTCAAATGCAAAAATGGAACTAGATAAATCGTCTTAGAATTCCATTTTACATAGGAAATTGGCATGCCAAAGTTGAGAAAAAACGATTTTTTTATACGGCGTACCAAAACCAGGGTACCAACCTAAACTGCATCTCAGGTTTTCACTCAGCATATCATGCCCTCACAACCTCTTGTGTAAAACATGTAAACAGAAAGTCGGCAAAAATTAATGTATCTCGGCATATTGATGCTATAACTGCATCTCTTTGCTTACACTCGGCATATCCTCAGTCGCATAAAGTAGATTTTGTCCTTTTGATCTTTTCCTGCAGGCTCAGACTCTTCAATTTCTTTCCCCTTTCCCTGCTGGAGACACCCTTGCGTGATGGAGCTGAGATCTTGAAATACAGTACTGTATGATGTAATCCCCAAAACACATAAAATAGGTGGCAAAGTAAAGGGCAAAGGTCGGGAACGAGCGTGTAGGCTGTCAGCTGAGCCGTGTTTATGTCGTCAAAGCACCGTCTTGGATACGAATTCCTTTTGTTGTTGAAATTGAAAAAGGATTGGTTTCTGCTTCAAAACACAAACAAGCTGGTAGGAGCCGAAATAATAATCAATGCAAAACATTGCAAAACACTATCAAAAAGAATATAATACACATTTCAGCAAGTGTATTGGATTGGGATCGTAATCCAAGACGCGTGCTTGGACGACAAAAAAAACTGCTCAGCCTACGCACTGGTTCCTGACCTTTGCTTTAATTTGCCACCTATTTTACGTGTTTTGGGTTTACATCATACAGTGCTGTATATCAAGATGTCAGCCCCCCATCACGCAGGGTGTCTCCAGCGGGAAAGGGGAATGAAATTGAAGAGCCTGAGGCCCTGAGCCTGCAGGAAAAGGTGGAAGTGCTGGCAAGGATGGATGCGGGATTGCAGGTGCGTCCATGCGTGCTATTTGTGCAAGTTGATATCAATCCAGCACATTCTCCCCGTCCACTAGTAAGTGTAGCTTTTATGCTTTCACATGCTTCAACACCCATATAAAAGGACATTGCATAACTCGGCAAGGGCCAGAGCCCTATCGTGCCGAGTTATAAGGCTTTTACTGTTTTGTGTGTGTGTGTGTGTGGTGTGTGTATATATATATATATATATATATATATAAAATATATATATATAATATATATATATATATATATAAATATATATAAATTATATAATATATATATATATATATATATATATATATATTATATATATATATATATATATATACAGGGAGGCCCCCGTTATACGAGCATTCGATATACGAGAATCCGATGATACGAGATGTGTAAATTAGGGTGCATTTTCAATATACGACATCGAAAATCCAATGCTACGACATTCAAACTGGGGTGAGTAAAATTCCCAAGTTGTTTACTAGTGAATTAAAAGTTATTTACTAAAATTATAAAGGGCATTTTCTGACTATATGATTTTTACCTAAGGTTGTACGTTAATCAATCCGAAAATATGATAATTTTGGTGGCTCGGTACGACAATGTGGCCTACAAAAATTCACAACCCTGGGGGAGAAGCAGCAACGGAGGTACTATGGGCCAGCAAACAACCTGGCTCTCACTACCTAGATACTACTTCCCTAATGACGGAAGCTACAAAGCTCCCTCGATAGGTCGTAAACGAGTAGGAGGGTTTGTGGCTAAGGCGTCATCCGTCACAGCGAATGACAAACAGTTTTTAAAACTTCTCGACCAATAACAAGCCAGCGAGACATTTTTTCCGGGCAAGAATGGCATGCCAGACTGCCTCTCTGTCCCCGTCATCTAAAACTAATTCTCGTTTTATTTTGAAAGCTGCATTTTAAATAGTTTTAATGTATCAGATAGTAAGATATATAAGTTTAAAGGGGCCTGTGTTGCTAGGGGGTATTGGTAGTAGAAGGTGTGTATGTGTGTTAAAATAATGAATTTGTTATGGGGCGGCTCCGTGGCAAGAATTTCTCCCTCACTCACTGCCCCGCCAGCTCAGCCAGCAGTCACCTCATCATACATCACTTTAAATCACCTTATTTAAAGTGACACACGGTGCTACATTGATTTTGATAATGAATGTGTATATAACATCCCCACCATAATCACTAAAGTGTATAATACCGAGTGATAAGACGTTTAACCCTGCCCAAACCTACCGTGGCGAGGAGGCGCAGCCTGCCTCGTCCGCCGCCTCTCTCAAAAACCGCCCTCATCCGCCTCACCTGTGCCTTCCTAAAGAAGACAGTCAGCTCCTACGCCTGTGATAGCACCATAGGATGTCACCATGTGATCATAGGATTTCTCAAAGGGCCCTCGCTTTTCCTACTAAAATAATTACCAAGGAGATCGCCTCTGGCGGCGGAAATCGGCCGCCGCCCGCACAACACAACACCCCGTTATCAGCTGTATAATATGTGCTTTCCCGAAGAAGTCAGGTCAGCTCCCATGGATGTGGGTAGCACCATAGGATATCACCAGGGATCATAGGATTCCTCAAGGGGTTCTCGCACCCCTACTAAATATTACCAAATTTTATTTTTGCTAGAATTTTTTTTTCTTTTCTTTCTTTATAATTGTTGGGGTCCTGGAACCAAAACCTATATTTACCAAATTTGTTATGTGTTTCGTTTATACGAGATTTCGCTTTACGAGTATGCCCGGTGGAACCTAACTGCCGGGATCTTCGGGACCTCCCTGAATATATTATATTATATAATTTAATATATATTATATATATATATAAATATTATATAATTTAAAAATATATATATATATATTATATATTTACAGTATATATATATTACAGTATATATTATATATACAGTGTATATATATATATATATATATATATATATATATATATATATGCGTATTTTATATATATATATATATATATATATATATATAATTAAAACACAAACCTCGATTTCCCTTTTTTTTTTTTTTTTTTTTTTTACGTTGGGAAATGCCTGGGTGCTGTTCGTAAATTGACAAAGTTGCCGGCGGTCCGAGCGTCTCCTGTCACCCCTGGTCAGTGTCCACGCCTCCCGCCAGGTGGCAGCATGCTCACGGTCGTATTGTTTACATTTGGGCACACGACACTTACGGTCACCTGCACCGCCTCCCACTGCCCCTGGTGCAGGAATATCTCTGAGACTATTGAAAACTTTCTGCTGCCTCCCGCCAGGTTGCAGCATCCTCAGCGGTCGTATTGTTAATTTGGACACCCCCGACACTCACTGTTCACCTGCACGCCTCCGTTAGTCCCCTGACCCCACTGCCCCTGGTGCAGGAACGTCTTTTGAGACTATTGAACATTTTCCTGCCTCCCCCCAGGGGCAATGCTCAGGGGTGTATTTTTTACTTTTGGACACACGACACTCAGGTACCTGCACTGCTCCGTTGTCCCCGACCCGAAATCCCCGGGCAGGAACGTTCTTGAAAATTTTTAAACATTTTTTGGCCTCCCGCCAGGTGGCAGCGCTCACGGACGTAAAACCCGCGGTGGGGTAGTTGATTTTTAGGGTTGCCGGACAGTAATATAAGTAGGAAAACGTCGGGGGGTGGGTGATGGATCGGATTTTTTTTTTTTTTTTTTTTTTTTTTTTTTTTGAGGATAATTTCCGGACTGTTGCGACCCCCGGAAATTTTTGGGGTTTTCCGGGCCAGTGGCTCCCCCCCTTTTAGCCCGGAAATCGGTTTTGGGGGTTATATTTTAAAAATATAAAAAAAAATTTTTTAAAATTTATTTATATAAATTTTAAATTTATTTTATTTTAAAAAATTTATATAAATATATATATATATTATAAAAAAAAATTTTATTTATTAAAAAAAGGGTGCCCCAGCCTCACTTTGGGGTTTTTTTCCGCAAAAAAAAAAAATCGCACCCCTTTAAATTTTAATTACACAGAAGAAAGAAAAAAATGGGCGAAATTTCATTGACTTATTAGGAGGGGAAGGGTTCCCTCATCGACCTTGTTTATTTGACCCTATATGAATACCACCGATTATATCTAAGAACATCTCCCACTGTCGGGAGTTGAGACAGAATTTCCAGGGTTCATTTCGCACCACTCCCACCAACCACAAGTCTCCTGCTGTCGTTTTATCCATAACCACAAAAAAAAAAATGATACAAGTAGTATAAGGTAGAGAGTAGCCGTTCAGCAATAGTAACACAGGGTTTTTGAGGGGACCCTTAACATTAAAGAACACGAATGAAATTTAAACCCATTGCTGGAATTTTTTCAGGAGAGGAACAAAATTAGGGGGTTGTGCACGGACAAACTTTGGGTACTGAAAAAATTGGGACACCCTTATATAATATATATATATTTATGTGTTTTTATATATTATATATATATATAGATATTATATATATATATATATATATATATATAATATATATATATATATATATAATATATTTTAATCAGAATTAGTTCAGTTAATACTATGAAAAAATGTAATTGAAATATGTAATTGAACACTAGCTTTGCTGTAATTGTAATTTGGAAATATCAAAATAAGTAATTGTAATTTAAAAAAATTCCATTCCTTGTAATTTTAATTGAGAAGTTGGATAAGTCGTTTGTAATTGTAATTGTAATTTACCCAAACCAATGTAATTACTCCAAGCCTGATATACAGTGCATAAGTAAAAACAAAAAATATACAGTAAATACTTTCCATTAAATCAGTACATACACATAAAAAAAGAGAGGGGGGGGCAGAGGTCAATCCCTGCCATGGGATACAGAAAAGTGCCCCCTTTTCCCCCCCCACCCACCTTTTCCAAAAAGGGCTCATTTGCCACGGATATCACTTTTCCCCTTTAAAAAAAATCAATAAATTTAATAGAAAAAATTTTTCCCAAAAAACCTTTTCCCGTTAAATATGAAAAGCACTTCAGTGCAAAAGCGTCTGGTAGTTTGTTTTAGATAGGGTGGTTTTTTTTATAAAAATCTTTCCCAACTTTTAAAGCCCCCTCGAAAAACCTTTGAGTTCCCCTCTGAGGGGGCAAGAATGTTTAAAAAAGATCTCAAGGGGGGCCAAAACCCAGGGTTTGGCCCCGGGCCCCGGCCCCGAGCACTCAGATAAACCTTTCGGGTCGGGTTCCATGAGTAAGAAAAAAGGGGAAAATGGGGAAAGCTACAAAAAGGCCTGAAAACCTACCCAGCAGTTCCTTTTTAAAGGAAAAAAAAAGTTTTTTTTTACAAGAAATTTTTAAAATTTTAGGCAAAGCTATACCCCTGCAGAGTATAGAAAAAAGGTTTTTTTCTGGGGGGGGAGCAAAAAAAATTTTTTCTTCCCCAAAAAAAAAAATTTTGGCTTGCAGTTCAATCTTTCCTGAAAAATGCTTGCCCGCCCGGGCCCCAAGAGTTTTTCTTGCTGGGCAAAAGAGATATAGAAAGAAAAAGGGGGAAAGGGAAGGGAAAGGGAGGAAAGGGAAAGGGAAGGAAATGAAATAAAAAGGAAAACCCAGAAAAAAAAGGGAAAAAAATGAAAATAATCAAGAGAAGAAAAAAAAATTAACCCAAGGAAATTTTTTTTTTACAAAAAACCCACAAAAAATTTGTCATAAAATCTCCCCCTTTTCTCTCCACTTTCTGTTCCTTATGGAAATTCTCTCTCTCTCTCTCTTTTTCTCTCTTTTTCCCCTCCCTCTCTCATCTCTCCCCCTTCCCCACTTTCTGTTACTTATGGCTCTCTCTCTTTTTCTCCTCTCTCTCTCTCTCTCTCCATTTTCTTTTATTTAGGGAAATTCCCCCTCTCTCTCTCTCCATTTGGGTTATTAGGGCCCCACTTCTCTCTCTCTCTCTCTCTTCTCCCCTTTTCTCCCCCTTTTTCCTCCCCCTCTCTCTTTTCTCCCCTCTTTTCCCATTTTTCTGTTACTTATGGGCATTTCTCTCTCTCCCCACTTTCGTTACTTATGGCACTTCTCCCCCGTCTCCCTTTTCCTCTCTCTCTCCCCTCCCCCCTCTCTCTCCCCCTCTTTTCCCTCTCTCTCTAATAAAACCCCATTCTAAAAAACTTACTATTACACAAATTTTTCATTACTCCCAAAAAACCACTACCAACATTTGTTCATACAAAACCCGTGCAAATTCACCCAAAAACACATTAGAAAAAAATTTTTTGGGGCGCGCCGACGGCGGGAGGACACTAATAAATGAACCTAGCTGGCGATCTTATTGTAGGTCTTTTGGTCCCTGGCGATTTTGGGTTTTTATCTACGGTAGAATTTCGGAAAATTTTTCTTTTCCCCAAAAACCAACGTTTTTTTCTGAGGCCCCCTTTGCTTTTCTGGTTGTTTTTAGGGTTTTGAATGAATTGCAAAACCGTTTCCCGGGCGAAATTTTTTTTTTTAGGTAGATAAAGGTTTTTTTTTTTTATAGTTAGGTAAATTTTTAGGTTAGTTATGGTTATTTAAAAGGGTTAGGATGGGGTTAAAGGTTAGTTATGGGTTTAAAGGAAAGGTTAGGTTAGTTATAGGTTGGGTATGGGAAAAGGTTTTGGGTTAGGTTTAGTTCTTTTTTGTTTTTTTTTTTTTTTTTGCAAAAAAAAAAAAAAAAATAAAAAATTGCGACAAAAACGGTTGGGCAGATTCATTAAAAAACACATAGAAACACCCCAAAAAAAACATAGGGGCCTCAAAAAATGTAGGTTTTTTTAAAAACTAAAAATTGACCAGAATTTCTTCCATGAAATTTTGGAGATGATGGGACTTGTGTTTTGTGTGTGTGTTTTGTGTGTGTGTGTGGTGTGTGTGTGTGTGGTGGTGTGTGGTGTGTTTTGGTTTTCATCTAGTTGTATTTTACGGGGCCCCCCTTAAGCAAGGGCTCGTGAGGCCCCGTTCCATATCAACTTTTTTTATCATTCATCCTTATTTTTGGGCCAAAGGGCCAGCACCCCGGGGAGGTGGGCCCACAAACCCCCGGCTAACACCCCCGGGACCCATTCACTTTCTGGGTGGAAAAGGGGCTCGGGTTTTTTAAAGGGAAAAAGCCCATCTTTGCTCCGCCCGGGGATCGAACCCGGGGGTTTTCGGTTGTGAACCGAGGGGTGGGGACCCTTCCTAAAGGGGGTAACCCCAAATTTTGGGGGTTTTGTGTGTGGTTGGGGTGTGTGTTGTGTGGTGTGTTTGTGGGTTTTTTTTTTTGTGTCTGTGGGGGTTTTGGGGGGGGTGTGTGTGTTGTGGGGTGGGGTGGGGTGTCCCATGGATGTGTTGTGGTGTTTTCTATGTGTGTGTGGGGTTTTTCTGTGTTTGGGGTGGTATCTGTGTTTGTGTGTGTGTCTGTGTGGGGTGTGTTGGTCTGTGGTGGTTGTGGTGTGATTCCCGGAAGTTTCGACGGAAGCCCCTTTCCCCAAAGGTAGAAAATGGAGGTTTTGAAAGGGTTTTCCGCGAACCCCCGTCGGGAAAATTCCAATACGTCCCCATCATAGAGTAAAACCTAAATTTTATTTTTTTCATTGGAAGATTAAAAACCTTTCCTTTCCCAGAAACTTTCCCCTTTTCTACCAAAGAAATCGTCTGTTTTTGCCCTAAAAAACGAAAAAGTAACTAAAAAAACCAAAATTTGTAAATGGACAAAGGGTTTAAAACAGGGTTCCCATCTATATAAAATTTTCTTATGTTCATTAAAATCGGGGAATGGGGTTATATTAAATGAAAAGGGTTTTTGTTTTTGGGCCTCAAATGGTTAAAAATAAATTAAAAAGGTTTTCTAATTTTTGGTTATTTTGGGGACTCCGTAGGTAGTGGTTAAAAACGCCGGCTCACAAACCCAAAGTCCCGGGGTTTGATCCCCCGGGGGGGAGTGAAAAATAGAGGGTGGGTTTTTTTTAAAACCCCCCGCCCCCGTCCACCCCCAGTGAATGGGGACCGGGTGTTAGCCGGGGGTTTGTGAACCCCCCCCCCGGGGTGGGGGCCCCCCCAACAATAAGCTTTCACGGGGAGACCTAAAGGGGGTTTAGGAAATTTTTCCTTAAGTTCCCCAAAAAAAAACAAACAAAAGATCATTTTCCCACCAAAATTAAAATTTACAACCAAAACCCGCCCAAAACCCCCCCCATGTCTTTCCTTTTTTCCCACCCTAAAAGGGGAAAACCCATAACCTTTGAAAGGCCTTTTTTACTAATATTGTATTTAATAAAAACAAAATTTGCGATAAGGACTTAATTTAAAAATGGGAAAAACAGCCCTGTGTGTGCGGCTTTCATCCTAGGGGTAAGGGCCCCCCCTCCTTATGGTCACAGTTTTTACCTAAACCCGCACCTCAGTTTGTGGGGAAAAACCGGGGGAAACCTTACTCAATATACTCCTTATACTCTTTTTTACTTTGTAAGTGGGCCCTAAAGGTTTTTAAAAGTGTTTACAAAAAATTTAATTTTTTAATTATATCAAATTTACAAACAAATTTTTTATTTACTCAACGTATGTTAAAATTTTCGCCCTGAATGAAAAATCTAAATAGTTTAAGGGAAATGAATGAGAGGGTTCCACGGCGCTGGGCTGGGAAAAGGGTTCCCAACGATGCACCTGTTGGAAATTTCGACGGTGTCGTCCCAAAACGTATTCCGTCGAACCTTCCCGTTCCTGTGGTGTGGTGTTTGTTGGTGGTTTGGGTGTGTGTGTGTGTGTTGTGTGTTGTAGTGTGTGTGTTTGTGGGTTTTTTTGGGGGGAAAGGGGGAATGTGGGGAAAACCCATCGTAGAAAATTTCCGAAAAAACGGTTTTTTAAATTTTGGGAAAAAGTCCTTTACCCCCCCATCTTTTTTTTCTTTTTTCCCCCCCCTTTGCCAACAAGCCTGGGGGAAAATGGCAGGGGGAAAAAAACGGGGGTTTTTGGGGGGGGGGGGGAAACAAAAATAAGTGGGTTTAAAGGCTCCCCAAAAAAAAAAAAAACAAAAACAAAAGTCACTATAAAGTAAAAAAACTAGGGGTTTTCTAAAAATTTGGGGTTTCCCTTTGGGAAACCCTTGCTAGGGAGTTTTTCCCTTTATTAAAAAATTTATAAAATTTGGACAATTTTGGGAGAGCAATAAATGAGTCGTGTCTGCCTTCCCTTACCCCCAAAAACCCCAATTTTCCATAAGGCACCATGTTTGCTGGTCATAGGAGGTCAAAGAAAAACCTAACCTTTCTAGCCAGAAGGGGCTGCGCCCCCCATGGACCCCCTAAGGGTTGCTAATCTAACCTCACTATAACCCCCTAAAAGTTACTAACCTAACCTCACTATAACGAATACAGTTGATCGGGCCACCAGTTGAATCAGGCCGCCTATATTAAATGCATACCAAGCAATGCTTTATGCATAACCTTATAGGTTTAATGAAACCTAACCTAACCTTAACCACAAAGTATACCTAACCTAACCTTTAAAACCACAAGAAATACCTAACCTAACCTTAACCACAAAGTATACCTAACCTAACCTTAACACAAAGTATACCTAACCTAACCTAACCTAACCTTAACCACAAAGATACCTAACCTAGCCTTAACCACAAAGTATACCTAACTTAACCTAACCTTAACCACAAAGTATACCTAACCTTAACCACAAAGTATACCTAACCTAACCTTAGCCACAAGTATACCTAACCTAACCTAACCTAACCTTAACCACAAAGTATACCTAACCTACCTAACCTTAATCACAAAGTATAACCTAACCTAACCTAACCTTAACCACAAAGTATACCTAACCTAACCTTAACCACAAAGTATACCTAACCTAACCTTAACACAAAGTATACCTAACCTAACCTTAACCACAAAGTATACCTAACCTAACCTTAACCACAAAGTATACCTAACCTAACCTTAACCACAAAGTATACCTAACCTAACCTAACCTTAACCACAAAGTATACCTAACCTAACCTAACCTATCCTTAACCACAAAGTATACCTAACCTAACCTTAACCACAAAGTATACCTAACCTAACCTAACTTTAACCACAAAGTATACCTAACCTAACCTAACCTTAACCACAAAGTATACCTAACCGAACCTAACCTTACCTTAACCACAAAGTATACCTAACCTAACCTAACCTAACCTTAACCACAAAGTATACTGTCTGCTGGGTATGCATGCTACTATAGGCTGCCTGTTTCAACTGGCGGCCCGAATCAACGGATACCACTATAACCCCCTAAAAGTTACTAACTTAACCTCACTATAACCCCCTAAAAATTACTAACCTAACCTCACTCTAACCCCTTTAAAGTAACTAACCTAACCTAACTATAACCCCTAAAAAGTAACTAACCTAACCTAACTATAACCCCTTAAAAGTAACTAACTTAACCTCACTATAACCCCCTAAAAGTAACTAACATAACCTTACTATAACCCCCTACAAGTTGCTAACCTAATCTTAGTTGTGATACGACTTGAGAAAGTAAAGGAAATAAAAAAAAAATTAAAAAAAGTCTTGCAATCTGGGGAAAAATCGCTAGCCATCTAAGGAAAATCCCCAGAAAAATTATCACCCTACATTTAAAGCCTCAATGTACCCTAGCATCATAATCACATCATTAAACACTGTATATATGAGTAAATAGTCCTTTCAACTTACCTTTAAAGTTGAGATACACCGTGACGGCTGGCAAATGGCGCCGATGTTATAGAGGCTACGGGATGGGGTGATTTGTATAACTACGTATTAAGTAGTAGTTATCGACAACAAAAATTTCTACTGATTTTCTATTAAAGTCCAATGTGGCAGGTTTAACAAGTGCAATAACCTTTCGTTTGCAAAATGAGTTTGTGGCGCACACACAAAGAAAAGTTCCTTTGGTTTCTCGTTATTACACTCCTAATAAAATTGCAGTACGTAGCTACAAGTCACCATCACCACAACCTTCTGTGCCCGTGACCGCCAGTGAGTGCAGTGAACCGGGGTGAACGGTTGAACCCAAGGATAGTACATAGAGGATAAGAGGGCTCAAAGGCTGAAGGGGAGGTCATCAGTTCAGTTTTGACCGCCGTTGCGATAGGATCTCCCCGCCGCGCTCCTCCGCCGCGCTCTCGCTTATTGTCGTGACATACAGACTACCAATCTGAGTTAGAACTTTGTTCTACCCTCAGTCGCTGGTGTCTTGTGTCTGTTTTTTTCAAAGGTGTTTTCGAGCTTCTCTCAGTGGTTTATTGCGCGTTTTTCCGTGTTAGTGTATCCGCTCACGGCTAGAAACTTCGTAGTTTCCCCGTGCCGCGTTCCGGGATTATCAACATTGGATTCCATACAGTTTTCGACACCGTAAGTACCCCCGTTCACGTTTTTCTCTCTTTTTCTCTCCCTCAGTGTCCTTATCTGTAATTGTCCCCTGCCCGTGTCTCCTCAGTAAAAGCCCCCCCCTGTAAGCTCTCCATCTTTGATCTAGTTTTTATTTTT